>JBBPDE010000011.1:3987058-3998627 GCA_037974605.1 Nannopetersius ansorgii
CTTGGTGAATGGGTTAAACGCAGAGGAAGTGTTTCGTGCTGTTCACACCGTGTGCTGTGGTGTGTTCACGTATGACCAGATTGTCACTTTTACTTATTTATGCATGCATTTAATGTTATTTACAACCTGGTGAAGATCATTTTCATGTAGTCTTTTGGTGTTTGCTTTTAAAAGCATTTGCCTCACTAAATAAAACAGTCCTGTGTTTTTTGGGGCACTATTGAAAGAAATTGGCTGCTGGAGGGTAATAAGCCCCACCAAAGCCACAAAAATGAGGGAGATCCATAAAAGCAAACATTTGGTGAGTTTTTGAGTGCATCTTCTTACTCCAGTTCCTAACCCAGCCTCTGAAGCTCATGTGTACTGCACATTTTTACGTTTTCTCTGTTTAATGATGGGCTCATAACCCAATTATACATTAAAATGAAAAGAAGCCACCTAGTTCAGGAAAGGCCACTGCAGCAACTTCTGTCCTTTTAGAGAGGAATGGGACCGCAGTGATAACTTTCATCCCTTTTAGAGAGAACTTGTGAAAAACAGAAAGTATTGAATGTATTAAATTAATGTATTAAATTAATGTATTAAATGTTTATTTTTTTAAGTAAAGACAGAAAACAATTCATTCTGATATTGGGTTTAGTTATTGAAATAAAATATCTAATATATAGAAATAATATATATGAACATAAAATATTTTCTGAATAAAAACAGCAATAAATTAGTAACAATGGCAAGTAATGTATATGATTTTAACATGCCATGTTTATCCAGTGAAATATTAATGAATGAACACTATAAGTAATAATTTTCTGCATCTCTCTCTAACTCTGTTATGCCCTCATTGGACATACATAGGTTGTGTAATATGGCATAGCATGCAGTGACCAGTACCTCTAGAGCTTCAAACAGTTTGGAACACCACCCCATCTTCATTATTCTAAAAGTTTATTCTCTGATGGACCGTGCTTTGGTACGATTGGCGGGTGTGTCCACTTTGCCTGGTACAGGCTGATGTGTGAGACTTGTGTTAAGGGGCAAGGATGACATCCATCTCTAGAGTAAGAGGAGCAGCTGTTTGTCTGGTGGTTTGAGAGTTGCCTCTGTGATCCGAAGGTCGTGGGTTTGAATCCAAAGACTGCCAATTGCACCACTGAGGTTCCTTTGAGCAGAGTATCATCCCCAAATGCTTCTCCCAGTGCTTCACTTGGCTGAATGGGTTAAATGCAGAGGATGTTCACCATTCAGACTATGTGCTGTGGTGTGGTATGTTCAAGCATGACAAATGGCTCACTTTCACAAAAACCCTCAGGTGGGTCCAACTTGATTGAAGATGGGACCGGTTCTAAGCATGTCTCAATCAATCATGAACAGACCGAGAGTATTCCACAAAAACATCCCACAAAAGTTGCCCCGGTGTTCACACACAGTTCAGCTCCACTGAGGTAACACTGAGCATGTTCAGCTGTCAGCTGGTGGTTGCATTCTTCTCTGGCAGTCATCAATACTCTGGCAAAGCCTAGCTCTAAATTGTGTTAGCTCTTGCGGTGAAGGGAAGGTAATAACATTGTATGGTGATATTTTTGAACACAACGAATGGTCAACTCCAGAACTCCAGCAGACCTCCAGATCTGCTCTGGGCAGCACATACACACTACACAACAGACCACTAACATGTAGTGTACGAATGATTCCCCAACCATATAATACCTGGTCACTGCTGGTCCTGTGGGGTCCTGACCATTGACAAGGGAGTAAAGTGGGGCTAACAAATGATGCAAAGAAACAGATGGATTACAGTCTTGTAAACTATAAAGTTTGTCTGTATAATCATTAGAGCTGAGGTACATGATCCTGTTGAAGGGGTTCAGCAATTAGGTTGGAGAAATTGGTTCATTGCTGTTTCTTAAAGATAAACTGCACCATTATAAAGTCGTTCATATTTTGGACCGTGTTCTTCTTCCCCGGATATCGGAAAACACCAAAACTATAAAACATCTCCTCATACACTGCTCCCATGCTTCACTGGGGAGAATGCGGAATAAGTTCCTCTGGGATCAATATAGCATATATAAAAACACTGATAAATGAGCAAGAACAGTAAACAATGCTCTCCAAGTGTTCATGAGCAAGATTTTAGACATTAGACAATGCATATCTCTATGTCATTCAAAAGGTTTTTACCCATAAAATAGAGATATGGAAGGTACTACAGAAACAGGTGTTATTAAAGCGATGACAGAGTGCATGTGGGCATTTAAAGCTGGAAAATATTGCTAAACTGCTGAATTTGATGTCTACGTAGCTCAGTGGGTGGGATACCTGCCCCCAGACCAGGAGATCATGGGTTTGAATCCAGCACCACCACTGGGTCCCTTAGCAAGACCCTTAACCCCGAGTTGCTCCATGCAGACGGTCCCCTGTAGGTAGGGAATGGAAGTCGCTTTGGATAAAAGTGTCTGATAAATGCCGTAAATGTAAATATACTGGTACCGTTAACCCATGTTGTTGATGAACCTGTTTATTTATGTAATTAAATAGTCCCAGTGACACATTTACACTTGCATCATGAATCACAACTGTAAACAACCACCAATATACATATCGTTATCTGATCACTTAAACCCCCCTGCCAATGTGCTCTGGGACACACCACAATTCGAGTGTAGTGTAAACGCTTATGTGTCCTGACAAGGACATTACAGGAAATCACATGACGTGCACCAAAGCTCCAAAAATCCAAATATGTATAGAATGATGTGCTAGAATGAATTAAACTTGATCTAATGAAGGAAATAAATCCATTTAAGTGAACATTTCCCCAAATTTTTTACACTTCGAGTATTTCAAAATAAAAAAAGCTGAATTCTGAGCCAGCATCCAAGTCATGCCATGCTATGCTCTAGTCTACCATACATGGGTTGTAATTCGCCAAATTTCTTTCAACCACAACACAGGGAAGCGTCATCAAAAATGTACAAAGATCTCAACCACAAAACAATTCCATAAACAGGCTGGTCATGCCGCGTTGCCTCTCTTATTAGCCTGCATGCTGTTAGCATTAGCGACTCTCCGGAGATCTCGTGGTTTTACAAGCAACATGTCCCTTTCATTTCTACCACCGTACAACCTCACACAGACTCCGCGAGTCAGCGGGTGTGCCGGGCCAGAAAAACACACACACATGCCCAGGAATGTGCAGCAAGGCGAAGCGCGGCAGGTCTGGCCTCTGCCAGCAGTGCTGACGCAAGTCTGGAGTGGTGAGGCGTTTTGACCTCAGGATGACATCCTGACTTTTACTGGAAGCTCAGATAGTGGGCTGCCTGGACAGCGGGTGAGGTTTGGGCCCCGGCCATCCCTGCTTAGTGCACAGTCTGGCCTGACATGGACTGTGGACCAGAATCTCCCCCACTGCTCCCAAACGCTCAGGTCGCCAACTAGTGCACGCCCCGTCTCCCGCGGGCCGCTGGCATGACCCTGTGTTTAGGTGCAGATTAATCACAGCCTAAATACCTCGTTATCTTATCCAGGCTAGTCCTGAGGAATGATTAATTTGCTTTTGGCCTCCGCCTTCTGGACTCTCTCAAGCTCATCTGTACTTAAGACTCTTTTGATATCAGCCAGGCTGAAAAATATGGCTGTGACACACATGAAAAAAAAAAAAAAAAAAAAACTTTTTTTTACACGAAATTTCAACTACAAACTGTCTGTGACCCCCTTCGGTCTAGACCTGTTATGAATGTGTGCAGGAGATGGCCTAAGTGTTTTACTTCCAGAGCGAATATCACTCATCTAAAGAAATAGCTACACGCAGCTCACCGTTCTGTTTTTTTTTTTAATCACAAGGCCCGCTACGGCGACAGACTAACAGATGTTGTGCAAACCTCTAGCGGGTGGTTAGAAAACGAGCCGGCTTTTAGCACACACTTCTGTGAACCGTGAAAAATGCAGGTTTGGCGGCAGCAGCTGGGGAACAGGGCAATTGCGACAAACCATAATGCATGGCGGCGTCTCGGGGCACTGGGATTGGTAGGGTGGGGCGAGGGGATTCCTCTCATCACTCCACCAGCACAGGCTGCTGGAGCCGATCTGCTGGAGCCGATGACGGTGACGCCGTAGAGAAAGAAGAGAAGAGATTTATCTGTCCACACAGCTGCCAAGAGCCAAAGGAGGTGCAGCATGGGGTTATTCAGCTTCCTACAGTGCTTCAGGTGTTTCACCTTTAGGTTTTTTTTTTTAAAAGTGCTACACTGTGTTTGGGTTGAAGGATTTATTGCAAACTAAATCACATGTGGATGTGCAAAAAGACACCTGTGGTAGTTTGAACTTTGATTAAGTACGTCTTGGTCAGGTCATCCATTCTTCATTGTCATACTTCATTTTCTTTTCAGGTTTTATTTTTTACACCAACCGAACGTTTCATTCTCTTACAAAGTTACTACAAGATTTGTTTGATGTTTACATGATTTTGTTACAGCAGCAATGACATACGCAGTGCAAGCGCATGATTCATGATGTATCATTTTTACATGTATGACAAAATCTCTGTATACTATTGTTCTAAAAAACATTTTTTGTTGAGAAATCCTTTCTTTGGTTTGATGGTTTACTGTCTGAATTCAAAGGTCCCCTTAATTTGTGCATCAAAATTTTACAAACTGTCAGTGATAACCCTCTATTATGAATGTGTGTAGGAGACAATATACATCCTTCTTTGGGACTGAGGGTTTAAAGCCAGAATTGGAAGGGGAATTCCATTTTCTTAGATTTTTCAACAATTAAAATGAATCAACAATAAAAAAAAAATTTTAGACTGAAACTTTATGTCAAATTGTTCAGGGATTAGGCAGCATAGTTGTAATCATTCCATTCTCTGGGGGAACTTTAAAGTCCTTGTATACCAATTCTGTTTCAGTAACTTATTGACTAATGTGTTGTTTCCCATGCTTCTTACGTCTTAATGACTTCATTATGCAAAAAGTCTTGTTTCTCCAAACTTCAGTTGTCTGGTAGGCCAACAGTCAAACTTCAGTTGCCCTGGTAGCAACAGCTCCAAAATTCAGTTCACGTGAGCAACTCGGACATTAATAGAGACATAGGTCACCAGAAGCTATTTTTTGTCGTGCGGTATGACCTATCGCTTGAACGTCACATTGATTTACACCAGTTTGATTTACCATTCAGACCTTGTCGTAAATCTGTTTCACAGGGCATCGGCAAGTCTGGCTGGAAATCCGTCTGTCTGATGTAGGGAGTGAGAAGCAGAGATGGATGGGTTGGTGTGACCTCTCCATCGACTGTCTTTTCCCACACACAGTCGACTTACCTCACGCCAAATGACTGCGGCAACATACCATGGCAGTCTTGGTAAGCCAGGCCAAATCAACTGCTGTGGGCTTTCGATCAGTGCTGTGTTCAGATATAGCCGTGTTACATGTTATCATTACCAAGACATGCATGGAAAATGCATGAGAATGTGCCTTCCCACTCCAGAGATATATTACACCCTGCAATATTATAACAAAAGGTCTAATACACATAGCTAACATCCCGATATTCATAAGCCCACTCAAAAGATTTTTAGAGATTTTATTATTTATTGGAGTTTTCCAAGTGATGTTTAAATAATATGTGCATTTTGTTGATGTTCACCTACTACTAGAGTTTTAATCAACCCAACATTTATCTATACATATCACTACTTACCAATCTTAACATAGTGGACTGAATGAAGTGTATGGTTGTTGTACAAAGAAAAACATGTATCTCCATGTTTTTTCTGATTTTTATTTTTCTATGTCATTTGAACACAGCTGTGGCCTTTTATACAGTGAATGATTCAATACAAATGCCCTCGATTTACTTCAGATTTACATTAATTTACATCAGAAGTAAACAATGTTTTTACCTTTCTTGAGTTGGTTGTGTCACATGCCAATGCACAGTCAATCTCGGGAGGCAGGAGCTGCACAAAACCTTAATGTACTTAATTAAAATTAATAAGAAAAACGGATTGATGTTGAATGGTTATATTATTATAATATATAACGAATTGTTCATATTTAGAAAAACGAATTAGTGTCATGACAGTTTATCCCACAGGCACACACACACATACATACACATTCACACACACATATTTACTTCACATTTATTTCATTTTGTAAAGCTGCTTTGTGACAATGACCATTGTTAAAAGCGCTATATAAATAAAATTTGATTTGAATTGAAAATTGAATGCTAGTATTATAGGATCGGTCATGGCTTTTTACTGGTAACATTTACTGGTTTTTGTGAAAGTCAAACAGTTACCATTTACAGAATATTGCACAGAAAAGTATAATCGTGTTTTCAAAGCAAATGGAAAGGCAACCAAGAATGTTAGCATTACTTTGAACACTCATCTTTGTTATACAGTGATGTAAAACTACTCACAGCTATAACACAGTTATAGACCTCTCTAAATCCTGACAAAACTAAACAAAACAAAAACAACAGCTCTGGTTTTGGTGCTATCTGTGTTCAGACATACTTGATCTCAACACATCTGTTAATTGCCAGGTTTAGTGAATGGGTTTCTGTAGAGGACTTACCACACTGTGCTAGGAACACGCCTTGAAGAATGGCCCTTTAACAAACAATTACTGTATAAAATGAACACTTGTACAGTTTCAGAACAAAGGGTGAGGACCTCCCTCAAGGTATATCTGTGTATGTACATGTGCGAGAAAAATACAGAAATCGAAGTTTACACCCAATTTCAGGAATAAAACATTCAACCACAGAGTTATTCTTTCTTCCTGGAAACAAAAGGGAATTTTACTGTCAGTCGTACTGGCATTTCAGAGCCTCTGGAGTATTTGTGCAAATCCTCCACTTCTTGTCATCATGCTTGCATGAGCCTCTAATAATGGGTGTCATCATGCGCTAATTATATAGCAACCTAGCCAATGAGAATACACTCGCAGCGATACTTTAACTTCAGAGGACCCTGCCTAACAGGGGCGCTGTGGAGTACTTGCCTGATTTAACTCTGAGGCCCATAAATCCAGCCATATAGACTGATATACGATCAGCCAGCACAACGGATTTGGCAAATCACTTCCAAAGAGCGTGTGGGTTCTTGTCGGTGAGAGCGAAGAAAATCACTTTGGAATGTGTGCCAATCGCAGCTTTGACATGTTGACAATTTGTGGGTATTTTGTGAATCAACCGATGGCTCTTGTGGAGAACACCTGATGGCATTCGCCTTTCGGATCCTGCCAGGCTGTGTGCATTTCTGCCACGCACCTGAGCCATTAGCGAAGATGCTGACTGAGGACACTTGACCTGTCAGAGGTATCCCTGATTTACAGCTGCGCTCTTTAACGTCACAATCCACTCTTAAACATCAAAGATTGTGCGGATTGCAAAATGCACCTAACATGCACACAGCTCAGAAGAACAAAGAAGAATGGAGGAAGTTAAACGTTGCCTCCAGGATAAACATTGCCCATTAAAAAACTCTTATGGCACCTTTCACTTTTAAAATCCCATTTGGTTTTAAGGTATGTTTATGGTTAACACGTTCATGGTCATGTTAATCAAAGTGTCCTTTGGTACAAAGAGCAGAATGTGCCTAAATAATAATTTTGCCCTTTTCGTTGCCAGATTATGATTCAGTGCATGTATTGGAGCTCCTTTGGCCCAGGGGTGTTCATGTACCGATGAGTTCTGACATCACAACAAAGAACCCGCACCTTACAAAGTACAGGATGACACCTTCATACTCCCTCATGGGCAGGTATTTAACCAGGTTTGCTGGAGTCTATCCCTGCCGTCATACGGGGAAAGGCAAATAAACACCTTGAAAAGGTTGGTAGTACATTGTGGAGCAACTTAAAAACTGAAGTGCAGTAGAATAGGGTGCAATTATGCTTTCTATCTAAAGGTACCTATGTAAGATATACCCTTGAAAAGGATTAGTGTAGTACAATTGTTAAGATAAACAAAGGTACAGAGTGGGTACACTTGATTTGAAATTGCTTAACATATATTACATACAGCATGGATATTTGTAGATAACATAGAACCCCCCACCCCACCCCCCAACGCAGGACATGCCTGAGATGGATATGTGTTGCAGGTGATTGACAGGTTAAGAGTGAAGAGTTCTCTCATGTGCGTGTGTTCGTGAAGTGAGCCTCTACTTGTAGTTCTTTTGTGAGCTTCATTCTCCGTCGTCATGCTTTGCCGAGGGCAGGTGCTCGGGGGTGTGAAAATAGGAAGTGTTGGCTAAGCTCCGTGCCCTCCTGAGATAAGACAATGCCCTACCTGACACACGCACGCAGAGAGGGCAGCGCGAGCGCCTCTGGCTCGCTGAGACAGGAAGGACCGGGGCTTTGTTCCTGAATGAGACGTGTTCTGGGGAAAAACGTGGTCATCTCCTTTGTCACCTTTTATTAGTCAAGTTTGACAGTTCTGCCGATAAGCAGCCTGGTGGGTCTTTCATCAGGGTCTCTGACATGACAAATAGAGAAGGGTCAGCTGCTGCGGCCCTGTTACAGGGCAGCACACATCAGTGGCAAAAGAAACCATCAGATGTTTTTCTTGTGTGTGTGTGTGTGTGTGTGTGTGTGTGTTGAGAAGTTATTATTGAAAAGTTAACCTCTTAAACCCTAAAGGCCAGTAAATGAACCAGGTCCTCAGTTCATCACTACACTACACATAGAACTACGTTTTCCAAAATTTGTTTTTTTTTTTCAAAGAGATCAGAACACAGTTTGATTCCTTGGAAACGGTTTCTGTGAATAGTTTTCTTTCAAGTCATGGCTTTCAAAGCAGTTCTCAGAGCTCCTTGAATGGTACACGGTTTTGTTCCAACACATTCATAAGACATGGGCAAAGGGTAACAATGTGGCCTGTCTTAATGGACCAGTAAAACTGTTGCTTTAAAGAACGGTCACTAGCTGAGGGGTCCTGTGCCAATTAAAGGCTTGTTCTAGACCCGCACATTCAAACCAGGAGCCCTGGATGGACCTTTCTTTTTAAAGTGTTTGTATGTCTTACAAATTAGTTGTAAAGCAATTGCAAAATAATTTATAGTAAATAAATAAAGGTTGACCTAGTAACAGATTCATAGCATAATTGTGATTTGTGTGATCAAACAATCTGGTCTGATCAGAAGCTAGTTAAGACGCTCTCCTTGCTTCTGTCTGTGGATCATGATACTCACTGCGTTCAAAAGAGCATGAGAATCAGATTAAAAATGTGATTAAATAGCAGAAAAAACAGTGGACTGCAGGGTCATGTAGCACACGGTGTATGTTTGTGTGTGTGTGTGATGAGGTGGACTGGTTGGAGTGTGTCTGAATAGGGAGCGCAGTCTCTCATCAAAGCCCATCTGATTATTTTCCACAAGATCTTCCTGTCAGGATGTTATGATTTTCTCCATGTTTGGTGGCTGGTGATTAATGGTAGTAACTCTCTCTCTCTCTCTCTCTCTCTCTCTCTCTCTCTCTCTCTCTCTCTCTCTCTCTCTCTCTCTCTCTCTCTCTCACACTCTCGCTCTCTCTGTGATTTTTTTTTTTCATCTCCCCAATTGCAAGTGTGATGTCATACAATAAGCACATAGATGGACTTCTCCAGCATAGTCATTTTCAGAATGTCCATCAGTTTAGCTGATATCTAATATTTACAGGTGGAGGTGGGCGATATATGTACCTGTAATGCTGTCCTAAGAACCTCTTATATGTAAATCAAAAAAACCAATGTATCAGAGAGATTAACTTAATATTAAATAAATATATAAAGACTGATTAGTTTATAATTAGTGTATGTAAAAAAAAAATAATGTACAAAACATCCTGTTTAGGCTTCATAAGGTTTTTTGGCCAGAATTAATACAGTACAGCTGTAGTGTGGCACGGTCTATGCGCATTTTCAGGGATGACACCCTCAGATCTGCATGTGTTCTTTGCCACTTACACAACAAAATTTCTTGTTTCTTTGGATTTAATAAGACAGAGTTGGTCCAGTTGACCAAGACTGCCCATGACTGACAATGGGCAAGTATGAACATTTCAAGCTAAAGCATTTTTAACTAGTTCCGTACTGGACTAGTGCATCTGACAGGCTAACAATAGTGTTTTCATTTTTCACGGGTCAGTGTGAATACATGTGTATGCCTTTTGGTGAGAAGACAGCACGGGGAGCCTTCTACACCCCCGTTAGTGGGCCTGGCTCTACTAACTTAAACACATGAATGACAGTGCGTCTCAGGTCCTCCTCCAGCGCTGGAATCAGCTATTTTGAAAGGGCTTCACGGTCGCCGGCTGAAATAACCTGCAGTTCCACGTCGAGCGTGTTTATTTTGCAATCCAACTTGGATTTAATCGTTATTGTCCACAAATAGAAGAGAGAGAGAGAGAAAGTGTGGAATGTGGTATTCCTTTCTTGGCAGGGCCCCTAGTTTTCTCGCCAATCGTGTGCGCAAACGCATTAAATCAACAAGCTGGGTTCTTTGTTTGTTTTCACAGTGTATCTTGCCCTCACTTCGTATTGGATGATTGGACTTAGATTTCCTGTTGTGTAATGGGAGCTGTTGCTGGAATGCGTGAGCGGTGCTGAAATTCACACTGCCGTGATGTGCTGGGACACGAGTGTGAGGCCACAACCAAAGCCATCGCTGCTGGTGTTACGTCTCCTGGCAACAGCTTGAGCCAGACCACTGGACTTTTGGAATTATAGCGTCTAGACCGGGACACTTTGTATGTACGCAATATATCCTTCAAAATGACAAGGCTCCTTACAAACCCAGCCCCTCTACAAATAAGGGTGTATGATTACAGAGAAGAACACAGCTCAAAGCTGCCGATGACAATAAAATTATCTTGAATGCTAAAGTTCTAAATAGTAATAAAAACATAAAGATTCTCTGAAGAACTTTCCACCTTTAGAAGGTTCTTCACACTCAAACGTTCCATTTAAAGCTATGAACTAATTTAGTTCTTCTATGGCACACAGGTTGTGTTAAACCCATAGGAGCTGAAGCGGTAAGTATGTAGTCCATTATCTTGATGCAAGATTTCCGTTGATAAAAAATAAATAGTCGTAAATGGCTCCTCGACTTGGATGTGCCTTCAAAAAACAACGATGACTGGTCTAAGCGTTTAAATTATGTAAAGATTTCTCACACTCGCACATTTCAGCTTTAAAGACCCATCTGGTGAAAAAGTTCTTTAAGGGACCTCAGGTGGCTGAACCATGCCATTACTCCATTTGCTCTGGCACCCACAAACCGTGGTCTGAGCCAAGGACAAGCCCAACTAGTGGAGCCACTAGATTTGCAAATTTAGCTGCCGATTTCAAGTTTTTAAAAGACATTAAATACATTAAAAAGTGTTTTTTGTGTCAAATTTACTAAATGGGTCAGTGGCTGCATTTTAAAAGTCTTGAAATTAATTTTAGAGCTCTTAGGCACATTTGTCTAGGGGTATGTGTATATATATATATATATATATATATATATATATATATATATATGTGTGTGTGTGTGTGTGTGTGTGTGGGGGGGGGGGGGGGGTATGTGGGG
>JBBPDE010000011.1:4083076-4088076 GCA_037974605.1 Nannopetersius ansorgii
AGCTCCATCAAATCCCTGGTTCGGCTCTTTTTACTGCAGGAGATTAAATTAGGGGCTGATTATGGAATTTTATTCATCCACCCAATGACTGGAGGCCCTGAGCAGAACCCAGGATCCAAACCTGTGTTCTTTTAACCAGATCACAGAATATTGACTACTTTTTACTGCTTGTTTGTTTGTTTGCGTTTATTCTCATATTCAGCTGTTTTTGCTGCAGAAAGAAGCCACTGCTGATAGAAATGACTTCAAACAATTTGCACAGGAGCCTAAGACTTTTGCACAGTACTGTATATATACATACACACACACAAATGTTATATATTATATAGAAATATATATATAAATTTCCAGTTTTTAAAGTGATTGTGTGCAAGCCATTAAAAGTTCTGCTCCCATTTCTATCATTCTTTCCTGCTCTTTTTCAGCCCCCTGTCGCTGCAGCGATGGCATGCGCTCTCTGCTGATTGATAGCCCCGCCCTGATATGACCACAGGGTCATATGTGAATGGTTAAATTTGACTCATAACCGTAGAACAAATACACAGTGGATGCTGAAGCGGGCCCCATGCAGAACAGGCCCGCACCGAGCTGGACGAGGAGCGGAGGAGCGAAGAGGGGGAACATTCAAACACATTTCATCTGCTGAAAGAGTGTTATGCAATGAAATAGTTTGGTCCAGAATGATAAACTTACACAGCTCGCAATGGGATGGTTGCAATTATGTGAACGGTGACATGCAGAGAGGTCTATACAGCACTATATAGTCCATACATGCACTTTATCATTAAGAATTAAATTTTATTGCAAAAACCGTCCCATACTTTGTTGAGCAAAAAAAAAATAAAAATGCACGTTTATTTCCTCTTGTTTGTTGTTTTTAGTGTCCACAGTTTATTTTCTGGCCATTTTTTGTTTACAGAGCTCAGGAGCATTATTTTTCTACTCGGCTGTTTGGAGCCGCTTGATTATTGCGAGCAGTGGGTTTAAAGTCGTGTCCTAATCGAGCCGGCGCCAGGCCGGCAGCATTCCTCAGGCCAGAATCGATCCTGACTGAGGACTTTCCTCAGAAGATATTTATTTAATAATGCACCATATTAATAAGCGCTCAGTGTGTGGAGCCTGTGTTGGTGTGGGAACTCAATACCGAGGTCTGAGCAGGCGTAAGCTTTTTTTCATTGACAAAATTAAAGGTCCACAATTCATTGTTGTTGAACTGCGTAGCATTAGGAACGCTCCACAATTAAAGCCCCGTCACTCAAAATACAGATTCATTTTTGTGAAATGGCGAAAGCACTGGGGATCGCAGTGATATGAGAAAGCACACACAGCACTGTGAACTCCAAATGTACAGAACTCTGTTAGTGCAGGTGTGAACTTACTCTAAATGCCAATACAAGTATGCAAACACAAGTACACAATACAAATCCACAGTTATAGCATTAATGAGGACCAGTAACAAGAATTGTCGTACAGTTGTGCAGTTACTTCATGTACAGAATGGAGGGAGCTCAGTGGGTAGGATACTTGCCTCGGACCATGAGGTCGTGGGTTCGAATCCTACCTTCAGCAACACCACTGGGTTCCTGAGCAAGACCCTTAAGTTGCTCCAGAGAGACTGCCCCCTGTGGTTAGAGAATGAAAATCGCTTTGGATAAAAGCGTCTGATAAATGCCATAAATGTAAAAACGTAAATACTTTATTGCAAATACTAAAGTCTAAATACTTTTCATATACCTTCAAGCACTTGTATATACACCCTCTTCTACCATATTTGACCAGATTTAGCATAATATCTTTATTAAGCACAAATATCTCATCTGGATATGTATTGATATATGTAGATATATTACATTGGTACAAGTATATATAGTTTATTATTATTAGATTAATGATCCTAGCTGTAAACATGGGCTAACATGACATTTTATTCAACATAGTTTTGGATTGTTTCTATGGGTCCATTAATCCTGACATTCAGAGAAACTGGGAACAGCAGCTGATTTATTTTCAGATTATGGAATTAAAAAAGGAAAAAGTGACATTTTATGTATGTTAACACACACACACACACAGACACACATATTTTACAGATACTGTCACAAGCATGTCTGTCTGTTCCGTACACTAAATGAATGTAATGAGATTTTCACATCATGTATATTGTAATGAGTGTAATATTGCTAAAGTGCAACTGATCAGTTAAAACTGACCGGCAGGATCAAGGCCTGACTGCGATATTCTCCCAGCATTAACAGTGAAATGGCTCTGGGTGTGGGGGCGCTGGTCTGGGATCAGCACCAGATTAGCCAGAAGCCATGGTGCTGAGAGGCTGAGATGACTGGGGGAAGGGCAGGCGTCTTGCTGGAGGTATGGGTCATTAGCAAAGATCAAAGTGCATGTAAACATGACAGCCACTTCACATAACCACCCACCGGAGAAGGCCCCGCTCTCCCACCCCCCTCCTCCAGCCCATCAGGCTCTCAGCGCCCCCAAGAGGTCACTACCGAAAGCCTTGTTTATGTTTCTCAGGTGGCGATTTTCAGAGGCGGAGGGTAAATATTTACATTCGCACTCTTTAAAACAAAGACTCTGAGCTTGTCATGAACCCATTTTCTTAATGAGATGGTCAAATGTAAAGAACCTGAAGAACCTGAAGTAGGTTATGTTTTGGGTAAAGGTTTCAAAGGTTATTGTCATATACAGAAAACAATGGGACATGATTACCAGAAATTCAGTTCCTGGCCTCAAATCGCCTTTAGAGTTTGCACAGTAAAGTAACGCAGCACTGAATTAGAATAAAATAAAAGTGGAAAAGTAAAAGAACAATGTGTCCGGTCAAAGAATTAGCATTTTTAAAAAGGCTGTACTGTTACAAGACAGTTGAAAGACAATATCTGCACTGCTATTTCAAACACATTTGTAACAAAATTAACTTTTTCACTATAAGTTTTTAATTTATTCTATTCCGTAGGTTTAGCTCTTGTACTCCTTTCTTTGGAAGACTGCTTTTATTTGCTACTTTTTATAAATTTTTATACATTTTATACATTTTATTAATTATATTTTGTTGATTTACCTCCTGTTCTCCTATACTGCTGTGTACGCCTCCCACTTCTCAAAATGTATCACTAAAAAGAGACTTACGGACTTCATTTCTGTGTTGAATGGGCACTGAATGCATCAAGAAGTTGCACTGAAGTTAGACTGAGAATCTGGACCTGATGCTTTCTTATTCTAACTGAAGATGTTAATTCGGTTTCTGCTCTTACCTCTATGTGGGTTTCACTGAAGTAGATGCACCAGAGAATGGTTAAAACCACAGAGCATGTGTGTCAGTTTGATTTATAAAGTGGTGGAGGCTATACAGATCGTATTTGTCAACCAGGGGGGTGATTGACAGGTTTGGCGGGTTCTTGACGAGCATGACAGTTTGTTGACCTGAGGGGACCTGAGCCCGATTACAATAAACAATAAGAAGGACTTACAATTATAATCGGCTCCGCCAGAGACTAAGTTTAACACATATCTGCAGAACTTGAACATTAATGTGGTTTTACTCTTGATTTGAAGAAACTATTGGATGGTCTGGATGCGCACTCTGACTCATTTTCATATTCGGGTGCACATAAATGTTAATGATAATCCGTTAAATAAGGGAACAAAAGTAATGTGTGCTTATATTTGTAGGTGATGGTGCTGCCTACAGGAGGCCAAAAAAATCAGCAGGTAAAAATGAGCAAAGACCAATGTTTTAAAATTCTGTACAAGTATAGTTTTGTTACAAATGTACATTCGTTTTTTTTTTATTTATTTATCCATTTTATTTAAAATCGGAAGATGAGGAACAGAGTCTGCCCCTTCAGATGAACATGCACTAGATCTAACAGATTCAGTGCTAGGGCTGACAAGAACTTGCCATCATCTATGCAAGGTCTTCTTTTTCCTCAGTGGAAGATGTGCATTGTTCGCCAGAGTAACATTTTCGCTGTTTCGCAAATAGAAGAACATAGTCAGGCTGGTCAGCAAAACAACTGTGGTACCTCTGACATCTCTCTCATGCCTTTAATAGTGTTCCATGTCGCAGTTGAGAAATGTGATGTAATGAAACTTACTTGCTCAGAAATATGCTAAATTGTATAATCCTGTTAAAATATAAAATCGAATCTCTTTGAATCGTTAGCCTGTTATAGGAAATGTAACAAATACCAGGCAGATGGCGCTTAAATATGATGTAATATCCATAAGTTAGCTAGTTTGTTGGTTAAATTCAAATATTTAAATAAAGAAATAACTGCGCAAGCAGGTCCCAACTGACCTATACCTCCAAGGAGAAACTTTAACACCGGCTTTAGCTGTTGAGTTTGAAGAGGGTCCATTTAGCCGAGTATTGACAGCGGGCTCGGCTAGTTGATTGATTATATTTCTTTTCCTTTTTTTTTTTCTCCTTTTTTCCCGTTGTCCATAGGGTCGTGTGTGAGTGCTTTCCCTGCGCTGGTAAATGGTAGGAAAATATACAGCCGACAGGCTAAATTGGCTTCTCCTTCAGAGATGTTATCGTTGGTGGGTTTGTTTTGAAGTCGAAAGCCTCTCGGCAAGGTATGTAGAAGTAAAAGACAAAACGCACTCTATTCGCAGCCAAAACGTGTGCTTTTCCAGCCAGTCGGTTGCTGCGAATTCCATTCGGAGTGGTAACATGTAGGTGTGGATTTGAAGGCGCAGACCCCAGGATGAAATGGAAATGCAACGTTCAAAGCACGCGAAGGAAAAACACTGTTAAGTGGGAAAACACTGAGTAATGGATGAATGCTCCAGGCTGGAGGAAAAGAGGAAGGACCAAGCTACAGAAAAATCCAGTCACCGTTTACTCACATACACTAAAACAATGGGAAAACTGGAAAATTGATTTGGAAAAATGAAGGAATCCAATTACTGTGGGCTTCATTTGAGGCTACAGTCATTTAAAGGACTCCTCCATACAACGTTCTTACAACCAAAAGCTA
>JBBPDE010000011.1:4093076-4094350 GCA_037974605.1 Nannopetersius ansorgii
TCCTGCTATGTGTCAAGGTTAGGTTTAGTAATGGCTGATGACACACCTGTTTGGGGTGGAGGGGCTCAGTGGGTAGGATACTTGCCTCTGGACCAAGAGGTCAAAGGTTTGAATCCTACCTTCAGCACCACCACTGAGTCCCTGAGCAAGACCCTTAACCCCAAGTTGCTCCAGGGAGTCTGCCCCCTGTAGGTAGGGAATGGAAGTTGTTTTGGATAAAAGTGTCTGATAAATGCTGTAAATGTTTCGAACACCATGGGGATGTCCAGTACCGACTAACGGCATTTATCAGACGCTTTTGTCCAAAGCGACTTCCATTCCCTAACTACAGGGGGCAGACTCCCTGGAGCAACTTGGGGTTAAGGGTCTTGCTCAGGGACCCAGTGGTGGTATGCTGGAGGTAGGATTCGAACCTGAGACTATTTGGTCTGGAGGCAACTAACAGACCTGCTTATGGGGTTTCTGACACACTGGGCAGCGTGACACGGACATAAATGTTCCATATCAACTGACACACATTTAAAAAGTCTTAGTCCAACCTTTGTCAGTTGCATTAAAGACTACCTTTGTACGTTTTGAGGTATTTTTTTCCTTGGGAAGTGTATTGGCGGTTGAAGCTTGTTGAAATCTAAATGTCTGTGAAGGTTTGTGTCCAGGCTTATGTAGGGAATGTGATCCCTTTAATAAAGTGAGGCCTTTGTAGAAATGGACAAAAATGATCATGCATACCTAAAAACAGTGGAAGACGGTTACATTTTAGGTGGCTTTTGGGGTTAGGGTGGGGTTTTTTTTGGTGAACTATGGCTTTAAACTGTGAGAAAGGTGTTGCTTTGAGGTGGTCCCGGGTCATCCACTTTGAAACGTCTCTTACGTACTTTTCAAATTCGTCAGACTTTCCTGTAGTAGACACTGGTGTGTGTGTGTGTGTGTGTGTGTGTGTGTGTGTGTGTGTGTGTGTGTGTGTCTTGTGCTGGACGATCTTGCTGACTCACTGTGAGAGATGAGTGTGTGCAGCTTGTTTAGCTTTGGAGGGCTCTCGGGGAGAGCGTCCATTTGGCCTGATAATGGATTATAGACAGTGAGACAGCTTCCAGCTGGACCTGCACTGCTGCACCACAATAAGCTACACTGATGGAAGCCAGAGCTCCAGAGAGCGTGTGTGAGTGAGTGTGTAAGTGTGCGCACAGATGTAGGCATTGTGAGTGTGTGTGTGAGTGTGTGTGTGTGTGTGTGTGTGTGTGTGTGTGTGTGTGTGTGTGTGTGTGTGTGTGTGT
>JBBPDE010000011.1:4251566-4256566 GCA_037974605.1 Nannopetersius ansorgii
AGAGAGAGAGAGGGATGGGTTGGGGGGATAGAGAGAGAGAGGGATGGGTGGGGGGATAGAGAGAGAGAGGGATGGGTTGGGGGGCTGCCTAGCAACTGAAATCACAACGTTGGAAGCCGTGTGTGGAACAGCTGACCTACATAACGGCTCTGTGATTGTGCAGAACGATGAAAGGCCGCGCGCCTGTCACTGCGCCACTCCGGCAAAACGCCTGCCTTCATGATACACGCGCCACTTTGAAGTGCGTGAAGGGGGTTTGGTGGGGGGGGGGGGGTGGTTGTACGGAAAAGCTTTAAGTCTCCTGGGCTAAGAGCAACAAAGCTGACAGGCTGCCTCTCCGCCGCAGGGCCGCACGCCGGCCGCGGATCAGCGGCGAACGCCGTTTCGGAGAGATAGATCGGAGAGAAAAATAGAGCGACTGCGTTCGGTTCCACCATCAGACACAGAACAGCTGCTGCCGAACCAGGCAAACATCTCAGGTCAGGCCGGGCTTCTTCTTTCCTCATATAGAAATAGAAAACTTTTAAAGGGCCCATACCGTCTAAAACCGAATCACTTTTCTTAAATAAGCATTTGGCGTAGAATGAAAACACTGTTAACGTTTCAGAACCTACCACAGTCTGAACAGTCCACACGTGGAACCCAAGGTGCAGCTTTGGATTTGTGATGTCACAAAAAGCAATTTGCATATGTTTGCCTATTCCCCCTGCAGCAGTTTAGCTCCACCCACTCACGTATGAGTCTCGGTGTTGTGGCAGTTCCACGAAGGCATTCACACAGCAGTACAAGTGTGAATTTTTAGGCTTTTGTGACGTCACAAAAAATGACATTTATTGCCTATCATCCTACAGCAGTTTAGCTTGAGCAAGACATCACTTGGTGAATGGGTTAAATGAGTTAAATGAGTTAAATTAGTTAAATGAGTTAAATTAGTTAAATGAGTTAAATGTGTTAAATTAGTTAAATGTGTTAAATGAGTTAAATGAGTTAAATTAGTTGAATGAGTTAAATTAGTTAAATTAGTTAAATGAGTTAAATGTGTTAAATTAGTTAAATGTGTTAAATGAGTTAAATGAGTTAAATTAGTTAAATGAGTTAAATGAGTTAAATGTGTTAAATGAGTTAAATATGTTAAATGAGTTAAATGAGTTAAATTAGTTAAATGAGTTAAATGAGTTAAATTAGTTAAATGAGTTAAATGCAGAGTTTCTCCCAGCTTTCTCCCGCGGCTCTCGTTTTTGCTCAGCCTCTAGTTTGAGTCTCCATTGTTGTCTTTGTTTGTTGGTTTCTTAGTGCAGACAGTAAAAAATAAATAATGGCCTTTTTTTAAGTCCTGTGTGTTGTCACGACAACCTTTTGACCAATCAGAGAGCAGAGATGCAGTCAGCTTGGCTGCGGCTCATTTTTCGCCCTGCCGTCAGCCACAGCTCGGGTTAGGCTCGGGTTTGGGTCACTTCATTTGTAGCAGAAAAATATTTGCTCGTGGTTCCAGTGGAGAAGTGCCAGCACACACTATGGAACCGAACCCCTTAATTTTACCCCTAAAATTCCTTACTTTTATCCCTAAAATCCCATACAGGACATGAAGGAAAATGAAAGGAGAAAGTGCACAGATTAAGGTGATTTAAGGGATAAAACTGTTGAATTTTCCTCCTTACTTTTTCAAATTTACCCCTTAAATAGTAGAACCTCCTGAATTAACACCTTACATTTAAGATGAAGGGGTTTAAATTAAAGGGTCGGTTTCACAAAGTAATGCACACTGAATTCAAATCAAGCGCTTTGGTGTATTTTCAGGGGTAAATTAAGGGTTCAGCACATTTTAAGTACGTTGTGTTTCGTAGTGACACTTCTAGATGATCCTGAATGGGCATGGAGTGGACAGTGGGACAGCGAGAGGACAGCAGAAGGTAGAGGTTTCGAAAACAGCGGATGCTGACTGTAGAGGAAACAGCTCTGAGATTCTGTTAACTCTAGTTTGGGTTGAAAAAGGAGGCGAAAGACTTTGTCAACAGTTTTTCCGGACCATCGTCAATAAATCTGTCGGTTCCAGGCGGTCTGGAGAGCCTGCAGAGCCGCCGACCACACGCCATTAGCTTGCATTGTCTTTTAGGAATCACGAGCCGTTAAGAATCACAGATATCGAGCGCCGCCGGCACAACCAGGGCACAGCAGTGGCTTTGGAAGTGGAGCTGTTGAGCGGCTACACTCTTCAAAATAAACGGTCCTTAATGGATTCTTGGAAGTAAACTCCTTACGGCTTTGGAACCTTTATATTATTTGGAGGTTCCTCAAATTTTAAAAAAGGGTTCTCATGCATCTCATCACTACGAAACCAAATGCTTTACTTGCCTCCGGACCAAGAGGTCATGGGTTTAAATCCTACCTTCAGCACCACCACTGGGTTCCAGAGCAAGGCCCTTAACCCCGAATTGCTCCAGGGATGCTGCCCCCTGTAGTCAAGGAGTGGAAGTCGCTTTGGATAAAAACGTCTGATTAATGCCGTAAATGTAAATGCAATTTAACCTTTAATTTCCTAAACAGGAAATGAAGAGAAATGAGGGGGTGGGGGGGTGCACAGATTAAGGGCTAAATAATAGAACCTCCTGATTTAACGCCTTAAATTAAAGACAAAGTTTCACTCTCAGACCTTAAATCTGATTTTAAGGTAAAATGAAGGGGTTGGTTTCACAAAAGAACAGCCACTTAATTCAAATGAAGGGTTTTGGTGTATTTTCAGTTCCAGATCAAGCAGAGGAACAGAATATGGAATCACTCAGTGTGGAGGAAATAATTATACCTTGTAATTTGCACTTCCAAAACAAACACTTGCCCAAGTCTGAGAATGCAAATGAGCCTGCCGTTACAAGGTAGCGCCTGCGGACCTTAATGAGCGGCTGGACTCTGCGAATCGAAAGGAAACAAGTAGAAAAGTCCTTTCAGAGGAAAAACGTTTGTGGCGCGGCAGAATTGGTTGCTCCGAGTCTAAAACTTGGTACAAGTCTGAACAAATGAGTTCAAAAAGGAAAAGGTACACGATCTGAAAGAGTCGGGACGGAAAACTCAAAGCAATATCAAAGCCTTGAAAATAAACATATGTGCACAACAAAACAAGTGAAAAAGCAAAGGATGGAGACAGTCAGGGTTAGAATCGCCTGAATGAATCTTCCAGAAAAGCCCAAAGGAAGCCCAGTACTGACCCCTGAACGGACGAGACCCAGGTAACAGTGGGCCTCAGAGGAGAAAGCATGGGGTGGAGATGGGTGGATGAAAGTGATTTTCACTGATGAATCACAAATTTGCGTCGTACAAAGAGCTAATGCTGCACATTTGTCTAGTGATGGTCTAACGAAAGGATAAGATAAACCTTTATTAGTCCACAAATAGGACATTTGCTGAGTGGGTGTGGCCTAGTGGGTAGGACACAGTAACCCCTCGGTTTTACGCGGATCAGCATTCAGTCGGCACCGAACTCCGCACTTATGGCGGCTGATAACTGAAAAGTTACCATAGAAGAAGAAGAAGAAGAAGAAGAAGAAGAAGAAGAAGAAGAAGAAGAAGAATGCAGTAAACTGAGTTTAACATGAAATGAAAGTGCTCTGGGGGCAGATTTGGGGGCAGATTTAAGGTTTACACTATAAAAATAGGCATTTTCTTTCCCAAACACGTTTTTCACTGCATGAGGGTGCTCTTGGAACGTAGCCCCGCGAAAAGCAGGGGATTGCTGTACGTGCCTCTGGACCAAGAGGTCATGGGTTTGAATCCTAGCTTCAGCATCCCACCACTGTGTCCCCGAGCAAGACCCTTAACCTGAAGTGGCTCCAGAGAGACTGCCCCCTATAGGTAGGGAATGGAAGTCACTTTGTCTGCTAACATCATCGCCTCTACAGTTCGATACACAGATCCCGTCCCTCCGCCTTCGGCCTCTACATCTCCTCTCTCTGTCTCACATCCACACAATCATCTGGGCATCTGTGTCTGCTGCCTCTTATTGTATACTTTTACCAGGTTAAATAACTATAATTCTATAAAGGACTCTGTGCATGAATTTTTTAGATGTTAGTATAAATGCTAGGGGGGTGGTGGCGCAGTGGGTAGGATACTTGAATCTAAACCAAGAGGTCTGGGTTCAAATCCTACCCCCAGCACACCACCAATGGGTTCCTGAGCAAGACCCTTAACCCCGAGTTGCTCCAGGGAGACTGTCCCCTGTAATTAGGGATTGGAAGTTGCTTTGGATAAAAGCGTCTGGTAAATGTCCTAGTACTCTTTTTGGCAAGGTTGACAAAAATGTTTTTGGTTTCAACAACATTTTTTCTGCCCCTACTCCTACCTTCATTTGAGCACCTGCCCCTTTAAAGTCTATGCACAGCCATACCTACAGTTTCAGCCAATCCCAACTGCTAGCTTGCTCATTCAGGTCTGGGCTAATAGAACCGTCTTGCACTTCACAGACACATTTGTAGCTTTTCAGCTGTGGTTTTCCAAAGTTCCTGCCTCCTCCAAAGTAAATCATCAGAAGGAGTTTTTCCAAATCTGTACAGTACACTGGAAATCTTACTATATAGGCTATTGCAGAACTGCCATGGGCTGTAAGCAGGCAGGTTTACTGTGGATGTAGCAATGGTTATTTTGACCAGAGTGTTCCTTTGAGCCTACCTGTAGAGAAGAGGTATGCAACAAGCAATACAACTGATGTTTTGGTGTCATGTCACATAAATGTACCAGTTACCAAGAACCACAAATCTGCATGATATGGATATTCCAGGACTGGGAATCACCGGCATACACAATTTGCTGCATCATTCTGGATAATCTCTCAGATGCCACCAGCCAAGCTGAGCTTGATATCGTAGGTGACCATGTGGAAGTTGTCCCAGGCATACAGCTTCTTCTTGCTGTGGTTGTAGTCAATCATGCTGTTGTAACGGTAGCGGTTGCGGAAGGAAACGTCCATCAACTTGCCCTTCCCACTGGACGTATCAAAGGTGTAGTTGACT
>JBBPDE010000011.1:4261566-4263744 GCA_037974605.1 Nannopetersius ansorgii
TCTCTGACATAAATGCAAAGTGTGAATCAATTTATCATACATTTACTGCAGCGCACAGGAGTCTTGGTTCATTTTGTGGACGTCCAAGACACCTAATTACAACTTAAAACCTCCTTCACAAACCATCACTGGCTGAATCAGGTGTAACAGAGTGTTGCATTTTAGCAGTTCAGTGTCGTGCTGTGTGGCAGGAGCCCATGACCAGATGTCACTTCCATCTGTGCAAAAGCTCTCGGGAGAGTCTTTCGAAGGGAAAGAGGGAAATCCGACTCTCGTTGATCGCTTGAGTTCCGTGTTTGTGACGGTCAAACAAGTTCGAGAGGAACGTGGGCTCCCTTTAAGGCTGCCGACCTTAAATCTTATAGTAAACACGGCATATACAACCTGAGCATCTGGAAAACGGGGGGATCTAAAGATCCGGTTATTTTACGAAAACATTGTTGACCTTCTGGGAAAAAATACACACATCCTTTAAATTCCTCAGGCAGTGCATAGTTCACTCGGCCTGATTTGAATTCATCATGGCTGTGATGTCACTAAAGTCAATGATTTCCAGAGGTGTGTGGTCACTGGTTGTAATGAGAAAACAGTCTGGGAGTCCTCTCCTAAAGTCAGAAACCAAAAACACAAGCAGAGCAAGCAAGACAGCTACACGCTCTGCTACCTCACATTACATCCAGGGGCTATTGACTGGGTTGGTGGTGAAAAGTGCCCTCAACTATGACCTCCACCTTTTACGAGGTGTTGGTTCAGAAATATCAGATTATTTCCACACTTGTAAGTCCATGACTTTGTCCATATTTAGCCCGAAATTTGAAATTGTGGTGTTCTGACTACACCTGGCCTCGTCAGACAGTTACTCAGCTGGATGGACTTTTAGCTGACATTTGAGGCTTTACAGTTCTAAGCCAGTGGTTCCCAACCTGGGGTCCGGGCCCCCCTTAGGGGGCGCTAGAGATCACAGGGGGTGCGCACAATTTTGTCTGCACTGAGGTTACCAATATTATATTTCTACACATTAAATTCATAAACTCCAGTGTGTGAGAAACGTGTGTGTGTGTGTGTGTGTGTGTGTGTGTGTATAAGAACAAAACCCTACAACCGCTGTTTATTTTTTGTAATTAAAAGTTTGTAATTAATCACATTATTATTTTTGTGCATCTCTGCGGGTGAGTTATTATTATTATTATTATTATTATTATTATTATTATTATTATTTGTATGTTTTAATTCTGGGATATTCCCGTATCCTATTTCGGGTGAAGGCCAAGACACTGGTGTTGATCTGCAGTTCTTTGTTCTGAGACCCGAATGTTGGGGTTTCCTGTGTGAATGCCTTATTATTTTTATTATTATTATTTTTATTATTATTATTATTATTATTATTATTATTATTATTATTATTATTATTATTATTATAACTAATAATTATAACTATCATAACTATTGTCACCCAGCAGCAACAAGGCAATAGGCCTGTATATTATTATTATATATAGTATAGATATACATTATTATTATTATTATTATTATTATTATTATTATTATTATTATTATTATTTTTATTATTGGAATCAGAAACCTTTACTGATCCTGGAGGAAACTGCTTATGCAACAACAGACACAGAGATACAAAATAAAGAATGATAAAATATAGAGAGTCTCAAATCAAAGTCAAATTATTAATGAGCATATTATTATTATTATTATTATTATTATTATTATTATTATTATTATTATTATTTAGGTGGATGTTATTAAGACACCCCCACACATACACACACGCCTGAACTTTGATCTGACTCTATTTTGCAGCTTTGCACTTTACAAATCACTTTCTTTATGATGGACATGCAGCTACTTGCACAAAACACACCGCAGTTACATTTGAACACAGTTACTGAACTTCTACAGACTGACTGTACATTTATACTGAACTGCTGCTCACCATTCCAGCATTCGGTTCACTGCTGATGCAATATTTGCACAATTTCTGGGTGTTCAAAATGCAGATTAATTATATATATTATACAGACAAAAGTATTGGGACACTAGGCCCCTTATTTCCAGTGAAGGACGATCTTAACACTTCAGCAGACCAGGACAGCACCAGGCTTCAGCTCTGTGGCCCCAGTTTGGAGAAGAACCTTCTCTATTCCAGCAGGACTGTGTCCCAGA
>JBBPDE010000011.1:4295471-4309455 GCA_037974605.1 Nannopetersius ansorgii
ATGTCAGACACTTTCTCACACTCTTCAAAGTTCAGTGGAATTCTGCTTTCATCCAGACCATCAAATATGAACACAGGTTTCAGATCATCATAGATCTTCGGGTCCAGATCTTTGATCTCAGGATGGAAGTCACACAGAAGTCCATGAAGACTGAACTGATCATCTTTAATCAAGTTCAGCTCCCGGAATGAAAGCACAAACATGAAATCTACATCCTGATTAGCTTCTCCTTCAGCCCAGTCCAGAATGAACTTCTGCACAGAGACGGTTTTCCCGATTCCAGCAATGCCTTTAGTCAGAACTGCTCTGAGATTTTTTTGCATGTTTGTTCCTGTAGTCATCAAAGCTCTGGAGTTCTCCTTTTCTCCTTTAGGATCTTGTAGATGTCTAAAGATGTCTACATAGTTGATCAGGGTGTCCTGTAGGTGTTTTCTCGATGTTTTCTCCATCTGTAGAACCTCATGTTCTTTATTCACTCCTCTACTTTCTCCCGCTATGATGTAGAGCTGAGTGTAAATCTTGTTCAGGAGGGTTCTGTTCTCTTCTAACTTGATTCCCTCAAACAAGCTCTCATACTTGTTCTTCATGCTGGTTTTGTGTTTCTCTGAGACTCTGTGAATGATGTCTTTCGCTGATTGCTGCTGGTCTCCAGTTCCTTTTACCGGTGTATGTTTGCAGGTCTGTAGTGCTGAATTTGTGGGCTGCCTGATGAAAACCACACAAATAGCTTTAATGTAAAAAATAACACAGACAGAAGAAACCATGTAAAAATGTATAATTTAATTACTACTTAATTATTTGTCTTGTGACAGCGGGCCATCGGCCCTATGTGGAGCTCAGCGGCATTGAGGTGAGAACCTGGCTTATGTGATTCAATGATTGTCTGTCACTGTCTCCTCTGCAGACTTAAGCCCTAAGGACTGCTCTGGTTCACTCGCCATATACCCGAGGTCTCCGGACTCCACACATCTCCTTACCATATGGCACTAAAGAGAATAATCATCTTACCCACCCTGAGAGCCAGATTGTGGAGATTGCAGACACCCACAGGACCCCTCCTCAACCGGTGCCCACTCACCAGAGACTTTACTCCAGCTCCTCCTTGAGGCCAGCATGTAGCAAGGACAATTTACACAAGTCTGCAAACCGCCACCCAAGAGCTGTTGACACTGCAGCAGCTGGCAACCGGTGGCAGCAGGTGGCAATGGCCCAATTGTGACCCACCCGGGTATGTACAGAGGTTGCTCACCAAGCAAGAGGATAGCAATGCAAGAGGCTGGCCATACACAGCATTGGCCAACATCCTGGCTCCATTTCTCACCATGGAGGTGCAGCAGGTATATTACACCATTTCCGAAGAAGATGCCACCGACTACAACACCCTCTGGGAGGAGATCCTCTCTCTTTCGCATCAGGCCACTGCTGAATCCCACAAATGGATCTATGCTCCCCCACTGTGAGCTATGCTCACATCAGACAACCTGCCAACCACCTCTCTGCAAATGAAGTTTCAGAAAAAGAAAGAAAGTAAGGCAGTTGCAATGAAAGTGGCTCACCTGGAAAATAGGTAGCCGTGAGCACTGCACAAACACCTTGGAGCTGCGGCAGGACCAGGCCTGACACACCGCCTCACCCACCACTACTCCATGCAGCCATGGAGATGAAGGAGGGTGTTACCACTCCCCGGGAGATGAGCCCATGCCCACAGATCTGGAGCGACACATGCCCTCACTCCCCTCAAAGACATGGATGGCTGGCAGCGAAATTACACTCCAGCCCACAGAGACACCCTCTTGGACACACAGCATTTGGAACGGATGCCGCACCTGCCCTTTTCGACTCCGGGAGCATCATCACCCTGGTCTGGCCCTCTCCTTGTAGAATTTGCTGCCCAGTAGGCAGAACATTGAAGGGCCCAAGGCAACACCTTCCCAAATGGCACAGGAAAAGGAGGAACTGAACATGAGGTCAGACTCCAAACTGACCTCTTTTCTGACATTAAAGAACTGATCAGACCAGGCTCAGACCAAGACCCCAACTCCTGGCCGCCCTTGACCTTTTTCAAAATCCAGAATTGTCTGCTCTACCACCACCGCAACCAGCACTGCCGCTGGCCCACAACCATACTCTCAGGTGGCACCTGGGGTATTAGAATACTTTAGAGAAGTTGTGGGACTGGTTTCACTGGCCTGGGATGCTAGGGGACAGTGCAAACAGACCTTGCCTGTGAAACTAGTCGCAGCGCTGTTTATTTACGTACCCATAAGAGAGGTACCCTTCAAGAAGATTGAGATGAAAGTCTGCCTGGTGCCAGGAGTACATTCTGGTGGTCATAGACTATGCCACCAGGTGTCCATACGCCAGAAAAAACACCTTGCGCAACATTGCGCAGGAACTGCTCCACTTATTCAGTCATGTTGAGATCCTCAAAGCTGTTCTGTCAGACCAAGGAACACTGTAATGGCTGACCTCTGCTGGCTGCTGCAAGCGAGACACCTGGGAATTCAGTGTACCGTCTGCAGATCAACAGTGTGGTGGAGTGGTATAACCAAACCTTGAAATGGATGCTTTAAAAATTAATTGACAAGAAGGGAGGCAACTGGTACCTGCTCCTCCCCTACATACTGTTCACAATCTGAGAATCCCCCCAATCCTCCACTGTTCAGCAGATGACCCAGGGCCTGATGGGCGTTTCTCTGGAAATTAGGAGACTCGGCCGGCTCCCTTCCAGGCGGCCATTGACTTTACTCAAGAAATGCAGGCATGACTAAACAAACCCCATTTGTCATCCCTTCAGCAAACCCAACGTGAGATGCAGAAAAAGTATAATGGACTCAAACAACTGAGAGAATTTCAACCAGGTGACTGAATACTCCTACTGGTTCCACCACTGTCAACCTGTGAATTTATTTATATTTACGGCATTTATCAGACGCTTTTATCCAATGGGACTTTCATTCCCTAACTACAGGGGGCAGTCTCTCCCTGGAGCAACTTGGGGTTAAGGGTCTTGCTCAGGGACCCAGTGGTGGTCTGCTGAAGGTAGGATTCGAACCCACGACCTCTTGATCCGGAGACAAGTAACCTACCCACTGAGCTACCTCCACCCCAGGCCCTGTCTTACTGATCCCCAAGCATGATGGTTGTGTCAGGTTGTGTAATAATTTCTGAAAACCAAACTTTAGAGTTTGACAGTTATACTATGCCTCTCTTCTGCAAACTCAAGCCCTAAGGACCACTCCGGCTTGCCCTGACTCCTCAACACATTTCCTCACCACGAGTACAAAAAAGAATCCTCACCTCCGCAATGAGCACCGACTCAAAATGATCCTGCATGTTAATTGTAAAGAAACTTTCACTTCTTCTTCACCTAAACCTCATGCTTCCATATCTGTGTCCTGCCCGGAGTGCTATGTGGCATCACAATATATAAAGAATATCAAATAACTCACTCTGCGTTGGAAGGCATTAGTCCACCACTGAAACCAGGAGGTTCTCCCATGGAGTGGTCACTCGCCACAGACCCAACACTGGATTCTCTTCCTCCACCACTGAAACCAGGAGGTTCTCCCATGGAGTGGTCACTCCCCACAGACCCAACACTGGATTCTCTTCCTCCACCACTGAAACCAGGAGGTTCTCCCATGGAGTGGTCACTCCCCACAGACACAACGCTGGGTTCTCTTCCTCCACCACTGAAACCAGGAGGTTCTCCCATGGAGTGGCCGCTCTTCACAGACACAACGCTGGGATCTCTTCCTCCACTGCTAATACCAGGAGGTTCTGCCATGGAGTGGTCACTCTTCACAGACACAAGGCTGGACCCTGAAGAAGCTGCTCTCTCAATATGCCTTCTGGAAGCATCACACAAACATTACTGAGTGCATTACAGTTTATTTCAGTTTCTTTATTGTCCTTCTTTTAGGAACATTTTGATCAGTTACAAAACACCACTGAACAAAAACCAATACATATTTAATGATTAATTGAGTAATCTATTTTCGTTGTAGTTGCCATTTTCATTTTTAGGTCAAACAATTAAAAAAAGATCTAAATATAATTAACATGGACAACACAGACTTTACTTGACATTAAAGTAACTTATTCTTTTTTTTGTAACTCTGAGTGCTCACAGCATCTCCTTGAGAAGAAATCAGGTAATTGTTTTAATTGAATAATTTCAATTTCAACCGCAATATTGTTTAAATATAAATAGCAAGTCTGACAAGGACTTTTTTATATATATACTCCTGTATATATTCTGTATATATTTTCCTGTATATATGTCCTGTGATGGTAACACTTTATATGTGAATCTGTTACATTTAGAAATATAGTGACTATATTTTCCAGTGGATGGGGTCTCCAATTTGTTTATAACATTTAAAAAAGAGATCTAGAGATTTTATAATATGATAGTTATCCATCCATTCATTATCTGTATCCTACCCAGGGTTGCTTGGACAATAAGATCAAAGCACAACTTGACACATTTAGAGAACTTTTAAACCCAGTTCGGATGTTTTTAGAGGTTTAAACACAGCTTGGCAAGACGAGTGTGTTTATATAGTATATTATCATATAAACTATAAACGGGGACCTTTACGTAGAACCTGAAAACGTAATAAGAAGCCATTTTCAGCCTCATCCAATCCAAAACTGAGATCCCCCTGCTCCCTCTACTGGACACATGGCGCTACAGCACTTCCCTTTACAATGCGTTTAGGGAAACGAAGCTCAGACTGGACAGAAGGAGCTTTCAATCCACAAACACTATCTTTACCGCCATCATAATGTCGTCTTATATATACATACTGTCACAAATGTCCCTTTTAAATGCCCCTTTTATATATAATGATTTACCACCAAATAAATACGCATTTCTGGGGACCACCTGGCCTACAAAAATAGAAAACCCCCCCAAAAAAACCCAAAACAGCTAAACTGTTATACATAAACACACCCGTGCTTTGATCCACACCTCCGTTAGCTCTGGTCTCATCTCCGTTAGCTCTGGTTTCTCCGTGTTCAGCTCCTGCGCGTCTTTTCCTGCAGCTCAGATTTACTTTCGCTTTTGCCGAGGAAGAGCTGGGTCTGATCACGTAGGTCCAACCAAGCCTCCTCTTGCAAAAGATACCCTAAACCATGTTTAAGTAATGCTTAAGTAGTTCACAAATGTTCTTAAACCTGTAAATTCATACTTACATCAACAACAGCTATTTAACCAAGTTACTGCTGGCTAAGTTACACACCATAACAAACCCTGTCAAAGAGAAAAGCAAGTCAGAGATTAAAACACAAGTTAAATCAGTAAAACAGTTAAAAGGGTAGGTGGTTGAGTGATTTGTTAAATATATAGGAAAAGATGTATAAAAGATGCGTGGGAGGACTGCCTAGTCGCCAACATGCTCCTTAAAGAGGTGGGTCTTCAGATGACGCTTAAAGACAGCGAAGGACTCCACAAATCTGATTGCAAGAGGGAGTTTGTTCCACCACTGGGGGGCCAAGACCGAAAAGAGTCTAGATGCATGTCTTCCTCTTCTTTTCAGCAACGGTGTTTCAATCGAGCTGTGCTTGATGCCATGAGAGGACGAGAATTGACACGCTGCTTGATCAGTGCTGACAAGTAAGGAGGTGCAAGCCCATTCTTAGCCTTGTAAGCAAGTGTTAAGGTTTTGAACTTAATGCGAGCAGCCACAGGGAGCCAGTGAAGGTTCTGCAGTAGAGGCGTAGTGTGTGAGAATTTAGGAAGATTGAAGACTAACCTCGCAGCTGCATTCTGAATCAGCTGAAATGGTCTCGTTACCTTCATTGGCAGTCCAGCCAGAAGAGAGTTGCAGTAGTCCAGCTTAGAGATGACTAGAGACTGGACAAATAACTGTGTGGCTTCCGTGGTGAGAAAGGGTTGGATTCTTCTGATATTGTACAGAAGGTATCTGCATGTCCTGGAGAGGTGGTCAACGTGCGACAGGAATTAAAGTTTTGTCGTCCAACATGACACCAAGATTTCTTACCTTCTTTGAGGGGATGATAACAGAATTCTCCAAAGAAACAGTGAGGTCATGACTTGGTGATGAAACCCCTTTGATGAAAAGCAGCTCAGTCTTGCTATGATTCAGCTTAAGGTGGAGGGCCGCCATCCAAGAGGAGATGTCAGACAGGCAGTCTGAGAGGCGGGTCGAGACATGATCTTCACTGGAGGGGAAAGAGAGGATTAGTTGAGTGTCATCTGCATAAAAGTGTTAGGAAAATCCATGTGAGGCTATTACGTTCCCAAGAGAACCAGTATATAGAGAAAAGAGAAGTGGTCCAAGGACCGAGGCCTGAGGTACACCAGTGAACAATTTTCATGGGGCAGACTGGGAGCCTTGCCATGCTACCTGATACTTCCAGTCATCAAGGTAGGATTCAAACCATTGCCGGGCTGTGCCCGATACCCCAAGGCTGGAGAAAGTAGCCAAGAGAATCTGATGATTAACCGTGTCGGTTGACTTGACTGGACAATAAAAAGTGTTTAAGTGTTTTAAGTGTAAACAGAGAGTTTCAGGTTTTGGTGTAAGATGCTCAGGTCTAGAGAAAAAGTCAGGACTAGTAATCAGATTAACTACTTTTTCATGTATAAGTGTCATGGTTCCCTCCTTCTCCTGGCACAAATAGCAGACGCACTTGCAGAGTTCCATACCGATAACTCTTTATTTTGAATCAAAATAAAGCAAGAGGGCCTAACAGAAACAAGCATAAGGCTTTCAGCAACACAGTGAAGGGTAAACACAAACAACCAGTATGACGGTTGACCAACAACTCAGGTTGGTCACTAACAAACTTAAATACTAAACACAAAACCTCATAACCCAATCAGCAAACACTAATCTTAAAGTTCACACAGCTGTAACCTCAAACAACCCCCCACCACTTCACAATAAGAGTTCCAAAACCCAAATCTCACATGGCCTCTATTGGCCACTGACAGGACATGACACCAAGACCTCAAATATCTGCCGTTACCTATACAAAACATCTCATTGTTTTCCTTCTTCAGAAAATCTGTGTCTACGGGGTGTCGTGTGAAAGATAAAACATTTTTTACACCCATCTAGCGCCCAATTGTTCATTATGGAATTCTGCACACATGGCTGAAACTAAAGTGGCTCTTTGTTAGACATAATTTACAATGCGTGGGTGCATAGTCTGTATTTGAAATGCAAACCACCCCTTGAACCACCCCTCATTTCTTCACATTTTGCATCCAAAAGAGAGACTAGGAGCCTGTCAGTAAAAGCATTTGTTCACTTTTCTTTCATTTAATCTCCTCAGTGTGACAGAGATCAGACATTAAAATCAGTGGGACTAATAAAGGTTTAGCTGAACGTATCTCATCCTATCTTATCTAACAATCACATACTTGCCAAAGCTCGTCTCCACACTCTGCACATGCTCCGTCCATGCAACTCCAGTTAAAGGAAATAATGGCCTAATTTGATCCTGCAGTGATGTTTCACTAACCTCACCTTCTGGTTATTGCAGATAACAGTAAAACATGATCTTACTGTGTGTCACCCACACACACATTATAAACAACAACACAAAGTCCCAAACAGGACTTTTTAAAAATCTGTCTTGGTCTTCACTCTCTCTTCCTCTTGACTTGTCTTGGACTTGAACCTCTTTAGACTCGGACGTGTCTTGGATTAAACCTGTCTTGGACTTGGACTCCACAAAAGCGGGAGAATGAACTCCCTCTTCCGATCAGATCTGCGGAGTCCTTCGCTGTCTTCAAGCGTCGCCTGACAATCCACATCTTCAAACCCTGTGCCACTTTCATTCATTATAAATCAGCAGATCTCCACTCTGGGTGATGCCATCTACAGCTTCAAGTCCGCTACAAAAGCACAGGGTTTTTTTTTTAACAGTATGGCCAAATCAATCGATCAATTAATCAAAAAAAAATAACGCGTAAAAAATAACTGATTAATCACATGCTGTAGTGTCTCTAACAGGGCTTGGTTCTGCCCACAGTGGCTCTGCAAAATGAAGGAGGAGACGAGAACATGCTGCTCAACCCAGCGAACGGCAAAAGTTTACTTTTAAAAAGAGACAGATGAACGGTTTATAGTATTCCTCCAATAAGGATTTTTGATATCACAGTATGTCAGATCTAAAATATCAGCTCAACGCAAAGCATTTAAGAGCGACACACTGGACCGGACTCAGACCCAAACTGACCTGTCTACCTGTGACAGAATGGGCTCTGTTGCCAAGTTTATTTTGAGATGCATGGTTTTCTGGAGCCACACACACACACACACACGCACACACACACACACACACACACACGCACACACACGCACACACGCACACACGCACACACAAACACATAAAAATAACTGCATAGACACTATTCTACCTCACACACACACAGTGAGGAGTCAAGCACCATAAAGCCAGCGTAGAGGGGCTCAGTGAAGGTGGTGCTGAGTGTGTACAGACGGGTCGGTGTGTGAGTGTCAGGAGAGACACTGTAGAAGGACAGTGTACCGGCCGGCCAGTCCACACACACTCCAACCCTGCGGGAGGGGGAGGGGACGTCGCGTACATTCATTTTCTTACTGTCAGGTTCCACAGTGTAACTGATTGCTGGAATGTCAGGATGTCCGTCATCAAAGCAGGCTAGAATCCAGGATTGTTTATTATTTCCAAACTGGCAGTCCCTGATTGGTCCTTTCCTCCTGATCCCCCTGTAGGACACTGCGAAACCGGCAACCTCAACAGAAGACCTGAAATCCGAGTCACCAAATTCAGCCTCCATGCATTTCAGCAAATCTTCTTGCTCTTTCCACACAATCTCATGCACACTCCACTCAGCCTCCCAGTAGCAGCGTCCGGTCAGACTCTCCACACTCAGAACCTGAAAGTAGTGCTCAAATCTGTCCGGGTGATCTGGATACGGCTGATCTTCTTCCACAAACTCCACCTTTCTGTTCCCCTCAGACTGGGAGAGAAGTGTGTGAGCTGTGTTTGAGTCCAATGTGAGTTTACAGGCATCTATACACACACATACACATACACACACACACACACAAATCAGAAGAAGCAATTAGATCTACCTCTCACAGAAAGTGAACAAGGATCCACTGCACTTTTGCATCAGTTTTAGGCACAAATCAGACACTCTGGCAACATTTAATGCACAATGCTTTTATGGGCTGTGTGTTTGGTGAATGTGTGTTTAAGGGAGGATAGAGTAAAATAGTGCGGGCGAATCTGATTATATTTCACTTCATTTCCTACATTTTAAGTTTGTGGCTGCAAGTTTTAAGTCACCACCAGAATAAAAGTGATGACTCACACTCTGAGGCGCAGTACATCCAATCCCTTGTAGAATGTTCAGGGGAGAAAAGCTTAATTCATGAACACCGCTCTCTCTTCATCACTAAACATGCAGTTAGAGGGCGGGGCTTGTACCGTTTTCTTGATAAACTGATTTGTTATGGGATCATTACTTACATTTCTTTGGTCCTGGTTTCATTCTGATCTTTCCTCCATGTTCCATGCTAAGGCAGAAAGAACACACAGTTAATGAAATGGATTACAAGATGAAACCAAACCACATGAAGGAAAAAAGAACCACACAGTAACCAAAGGAAAGTGGTAGAACTCACATAAGTCACCAGTGCTGTCACCAGGTCTTTACTAAACTGACCCAGCTCTGGGATTCGAGTGTCTGGGCCTTGACCCTCTTATTTCTATAACTGCAGTTTTGTAAAACATTTTTAGATTTCACTATGCTACAAAGGCGACTGGATAAGTTGGACTACAGATATCCTACAGCTTGCAAGCGTAAGCTAGCTAAGAAGGCACAACAATTTGTTATTTAGTGGAAAACATGATGTGAAACGATATTACAGTAGAAAATACAGAGCATTTACACAACATTTAATTTATGAAATGCCTGGTGCCCAAAATGAGACACACTAAAAGGTCTTAAGCAAGTTGTTTAATCTTTGTTCATAGAACAAATCTGATGGTTTATAGATGAGGGAGACGAGAGAGTACAAAAGACATAAGCAGCCAGGAACTGAATCTTGAATCTTAAGTCTAGAACCAAGATGACATGCGTCAGTTGAAGATAATGGAACAATCAGTTCCTGTCTGCTTATGTCTTTTATACTCTCTTGTCTCCCTCATCTAGGGACCCTCACATTTATTCTATCAGTCATTAAACGCTTGTCTTTTTCAGTCCAGACAGAAAGAGGTTGTAGGTTCAAGCAGCTTCTTCAGAGGGGGCTGTTTTTGCTTCCACACCTGCAGTCAGTGTAATCAGTTAAGAGCAGTCAGAGGTCACAGGGCCAACTGAAATACAGGCCTATATTTCCTGCTAGGATTTTATACTGGCAAAAGCGAAGTGGTCAATGTTGCCATGTTGCCACATAAAGGGGTGGGCGGTAGTGCTTTTGGCATTGGTTAAGGATTGCAATCCAACATTTTGGAGTGTCTGTTGGCTGAACATATGCAAACAAAATGTTTGCCTTCAAAGTCAGCTCATTAGGTAACGAGTGTTTACGCTCAAAATAGCCTATTGATCACAAAATGTTACTGTAATCATTAAGGGAAGGTGGGCTAATGGAATATCATAACTTGCGCAGTAAAACACTTTACAAACCAACAGACCCTCACTAGAAAAATGCATTTATTAAATCTGACCCTAATGTGATACTACTACACAAACAGAACTCCACCCAAATGCTTTCAGTGTCCAATGTGAAACATTTATTATAGATCATCCTGGTTTAATGCACATATGTGTGTGTTTGTATGAATATAGGAAATTAGTATCTCACTGTAGTTTCTCTAGTCTGCATTGTGGATCCTCCAGTAGATCGGACAGCAGCTTCACTCCAGACTCTCCTGGATGATTGTAGGTCAGATCCAGTTCTCTCAAATGGGAGGGGTTTGATTGCAGTGCTGTAGCCAGAGAAGAACAGCCTTCTTCTGTAACCATACATCCAGACAACCTGCAGAATGGAAGAAAGAAATGGGAGAAGTGGGAATTGTGAATCTCTCACACGTGCTCTGCTTGTTATGCCTGTTGGATATATCTTTCTATGCCTGTGTATTCTCTGGATTTGTGTCTATGTGGCCTTGCTCCTCATTTGCAGTGGAAACGTGTTGTCAACAACCGTATTTCTCTTCGTACCTAGTTCAACCTGATGTTACAACATCCGAAGAACATGCACAGAATTATAATCACCAATGACTTCACCCCTGTCCCTTTATCCCTGTGCAAGCATTTCAAGAGCACCCACCACAAGAACAATATTTACCCTCGACTCAACTGTTGTCTTTTTATATTTCTTATAAAATTTAGATATATAATTCAAGATCTAATTAACAGAACATTCACCTGAGAGTCTCCAGTTTACAGTGTGAACTCGTCAGTCCAGCAGAGAGCAGCTCCACTCCTGAATCCTGCAGGTCATTGTTACTGAGGTCCAGCTCTTTCAGGGGGGACTTTGCTTGTTTTAAGATAGATCCTAGATTTTTACATGCTTTATCCCCAAGATAACAGAAAGGTAATCTGTAAAAAAACAAAGGGGAATTACAAAACAACAGATATTACAATACAAGATTAAGCGAATATTGATAAGGTGAATAATGACCTGTTGTTTTTTTTCTCCTAATATCTGGTAAACTAAAACAAGTTTATTTGTATAGTACATTATTACAATTGGGGTCATCAAGTTTACCAGAATTTCAGAGATAAAATAAGCATAAAAAGAAATGAAATTGAGGTAATTAAATGTATAGATTATATACATTACAGAAAAGGTAAAGAAAAAAATATACAGATAAAAGTGCATAATGTTTTTCTGAAAGTAGCAAACTTTAAATTTTGCAAAAAATTGGAGCAGATAGAGCTAGAACTAGCTTGAATGTGGACTAGCAGATGAACTGGGACAAGTTTCTTGTGGACAACATAATGAGGGGTAACACTAAGAATGAATGCGATTTCACCCTGTTTAGCTTCTAGTCTTATTTTTTCTGGAGGGATATTTACATTCTGAAATGTTCTTAGCTTGAGAATTTCTATTCAGGCATTAATTCATAGAAAGCTTCACCTGAGAGTCTCCAGTTTACAGTGTGAACTCTTCAGTCCAGCAGAGAGCAGCTCCACTCCTGAATCCTGCAGGTCATTGTTACTGAGGTCCAGCTCTTTCAGGGAAGAGTTCACTGATTGCAGAGCTGATGCTAGTTCTTCACAGGACTTCGTGGTTAGATTACAGCAAACTAGTCTGTAAACACATTCAATGTCATAGTCTAGATATTACTATCCCTGTCTCCCTTTGTCTTTGCATCTACAATTAAGTGAACTGGATGCTCAGATCCCAATACACATAATGTAGTCAAATCCATGTAAAAGAGCAAACTCAGAGCTTTATAGTAAAACTGACCACTGGTTACCAACCAGTTGTCACCAACCCTGGTCCTGCCACAATCTGCAATACCTGCTCTGACCAAAGACCTTTTCCAGAAGCCTCTGTCTTAATCAATGTAAAATAAACATGGAAACCACAGATAATGCAGCATAATGTTTTTCTACTTCACAGACATCTGACCTGAGATTCTCCAGTTTACAGTGTGAACTCTTCAGTCCAGCAGAGAGCAGCTTCACTCCTGAATCCTGCAGGTCATTGTTACAGAGATCAAGCTCCTTTAGCGGGGAGTTTGCAGATTGTAGAGCTGAGCATATGACTTTATAGGAGCCCTCTTTCAGATTACAGCCAGCTAGTCTAAAGAAAAAAAATAAACAATAATAAGCACATTATACAATTGAAAACATGTTCAAGCAAGGACACGAGGATGTTGCAAGGGTGGGAAACCTTAATCAAAGCCAAGGCTTTGTAAATAAAAACTGCTGTGTTGAGCTTCCTGATGAAGTTCTGTGTGTTTGTTTTGGAGGGTTCATTTCCCCTGGCCATCAAAAATCTTTCTGTGAGAGAGAATATGCCTTACATAGTCACATAGTTCTTCTTCTCAGGGACTGAGACACTTCACATTATCTAACATACCTAGCAAGAAGTGACCCAGGAACTGCAGTGAAACACATGTTGGGCCGAATACCACAGGTATGTAACCAACCTTATACCACTTCCTCTGCCACTGAGGAGATGATGGAGCTGCCAGGCATCTCCAGGGATATTTATTTATATGTATATAGGGATTAAACACTCACAGAGCCTTTCTGCAGACACTCACAGCTGGGACCAGTCTCATGTAACCCTCCTCTGATGTGTTGAATTTCTTCAGGTCCAGCTCATCCAGAACCTCCTCTGAGGTCAGAAGCATATAGGTAATGGCTGAACAGTGTCCAGGAGAGAGCTTCTCTTCTGAGTGTTTCTCTGAGTTTAGGTACTCCTGGATCTCTCTGGAGAGAGACTGGTCATTCATTTCAAACAGACAGAGGAACAGGTTGATGGACCTGTCAGTAGGTAAAGACCGTTTTTGAATTTGGTCTTTGATGAACTGGGCCGTCTTGCTGATGCTCTCTGTGCCGCCACATGTTCGTGCCAGGAGGCCCTGTAGGAGCTTCTGATTGGACTCAAGTGAGATGCCCAGTAGAAAACGGAGAAAAAGATCCAGATGACCACTTTCACTCCTTATAGCTTTTTCCACTGCTCCCTCCAGCAGCTCCTCCAGTGTAACATTCTCAGACCACTCTCTGTTCCATGATGCGAGTGTCTGCAGTGCTTCAATGTTTTTGCTCTCAAAGCAGTGAAACACATAAAGAGCAGCCAGGAACTCCTGAAAGCTCAGGTGAACAAAGCAGAAGACCTTCCTCTGGTAGAGAACACATTCCTCCCTGAAGATCTCAGTGAAGACCCCAGAACACACAGAGGCCTCAGTGACATCAATCCCACACTCTCTCAGATCTTCTTCATAGAACATCACGTTTCCCTTCATCAGCTGTTTGAAGGCCAGTTCAGCC
>JBBPDE010000011.1:4329900-4340497 GCA_037974605.1 Nannopetersius ansorgii
ATCGAAATAATCGAGCTGGAAAAATTTGATCGATTATAGGTTCTGAATGTCGATTTCGATTACTTTTCGATTAATCGAACAGCCCTACCCCTGGGTCACAGCAATAGATAATATTACAAATAATATTGTGCAATTAATAGAGTAGTGCATGTTTTTTCTGTGAAATAAAGAAGATAAAGCTGTGTTGACTATGAGAAGACCATTTGAGTGATCATTTCTGAGCAGGATCAACCTCATGTTTAACTCAGATTCTAATCCACACACTGGCCACTGAGGATGAGTATCAAACCTTCGCCAAACAAAATGAAAATGAGAATGAGCAACAAAGCCATCGAATTCAAACAAAAAAACATCTCGAAAGAAAGATTTGAGCAGTACCGCTTCCTCCGGCACATCGTGGCTGCTGCTCTCTGGGGGTCCTGCGAGAGAGGCCTCTGTAAGAATGCCGTCGCTGGCCTCTGGTTCTGCAGAAGTAGGCTCTTTTGGGAAGTCAGTGGGGAGGGTGGGGATACCTTGCTGAGGGGCTGGTGTAGCAGCTACAGGAGGAAATGGAAACAGATCTCCATCACTGTAATTCTTCAGCAACGGCCACAGCATCCAGTTTTGGGCCTCATACATTAACACAACTGGTTTGACTTTGAGCGAGCTATAAAACCATTCTTACCTTCTAAAGGTCAACCTGAAATCAAAACCTGGTTTCACCGTGTTCATTTGTGCCCATCACTGAAATGTGTAGTGACATTTGTCTGCCTCTAAACACCTTTTAATGTTTACGTCACCTCATACAAGTAGCTCTGAACAATTATGTGAACCAATAATATCAACACTAGTCCGCCTCCATTCCTAGCTGAACACACACACGTGTTGGGCGGTCTCTCTCTTCACAGGAATTTCACTTTCACTGTAGTTTTTGGAGCGGTTGTAAAAATACAAGTTACTTTAGTAAAACATCAGCTCTTTAAAGGAGAAGAACTTATGCACTGGCCACTGGCCCTCATGCACACCCAGCAAGTAGCATATGCACATAGATTTACCTTGAGCTTTGGCAGTGAAAGTGTGAAAATGCTATTATGCTCGTCTCATAACTGGTATTTTTCCTGGCCTATGTCCTTATGAAAAATGCACATTAAATCGAGCTTTATGTAAGTAGGAGTTTATATTTCAGAAACAATAGAAAATACAGAATGAAAATGCTGAAGAATCTCATTGTTTAAGGTCAGAGTTTTCAGACGTCAATATCTGTCTAAATGCCTGCTTTTTACAGTCCAGTCTAATCTTGTCTCATGCCAACCAAACATCACTGGAAATGTGGGTTATGTGTTCTGATTTCCTAATCAGCCTGACTTTCAGGCTTGCATGCTTGATGTGCTGGGAAACTAAGGAGCAGCCTGTCCAATTAAGTGAAGTGTTCATTCGGTCATACGTGAACACACTACAGCACACAGTGTGAACAGCAGGAAATTCACCCTCTGCATTTAACCCATTCACCAAGTGAAGCAGGGGGCAGCAGGAACACGGCGCCGGGGAGCAGTGCGTGGGGACGGTAGTACCTCAGGGTACCTCAGCTGCGCCTAGTGGTCTTTGGAATCAAACCTGGACTTTCTGATCACAGGGCGAATGCCCTAACCACTAGGCCACCAGCTGCCCCATGATACATATAAATAATAGTCATGATTCTAACTTTGGAACTGAGGCAATATTTCCCCCAAATATCATGGAGGACACTGGGAAACACTATCACCACTTGTACAGATTTTAATGCCGTGCCTTTTTAAAACACTTGGGTCTGGAAACCGGTTCTTTGACTCAGTTCAGTCCATTGTTCAATAAGAAACAGATCTGTTTTGGTTTCAATGCTTCATAGACTGGGTGCAGAACTCACGAGAGTCTGTGGTGGAGGGCGATGTAGATGAGCCAGGGGTCAAGCTCAGCTGGGAGAGGTCAAGCTCACCACAGCAGACCTCCCCTTCCTGCATCCCACAAGGTTGCGTGCCTCCGTCAGACTGTGTATGTGGGCTGCTGGTGGCTGCGGACTGTGTGTCTGACTCCGGTGCTTCCTCCTGGATATTCTCGTTCAGTGTGTCTCTGGAGGCACCCCGTTGCAGAGGGGGATCCGGGACGTGCTGAGGGCTGGTGATGGCTGAGGATGGCGCAGACGGCTCGCACGAGTGAGGCCGCATGGTTGCTATAGGAACCAAGCCCTGGAGCACAGCAGCGGCCGGGAGGGGATGGCCCCCCATGCCAACTGTCTGAGCCGGAACAAAAGCCCATTGCTGCTGGCCAGTAGCTGGGGAGTGAAAGAGGTTGGCCTGGCCCCAGATCACCGGCTGGCCGCCGGGAAGCACCTGGGCCACCTGCAGTGGAGCCTGGACCCCAAACGCCAGTGAAGCGGCCGGAGCCGCAAAGGACTGCTGAGCCCACTGAGCTGCCTGCACTGCACCCATTGTCATGTAGCCTGTGAGAGAGAAGAGATATAAGAGGGCACATGGGACAAAAACAACATAAGCAAGACAGGGATGAGAAAAAAGCAGGACAGAGATGCGGTAAATGAAACAGGGACGGGATATCAGGACAGGAAGGGGACAGGTGGGATGTACAGAGGATATAAGATAGACAAGACAGGCAAGACAAATGTGGGCAAATGAAATGGAGACAAGAAATATGGAAAAGAAGGGACAGGCAATACAGAGAGGGGACACGTGGGACAGAGAGGGAAAAGACAGAACAGTGATTGATTGGACAGAAATAAATCACATGGAAAAGAGCAAGAAAAATTAAACAGAGTGGGGATAAAGGGGACAGAGGGACCATACAAGACAGAAGGAGAGAAAAATGGGACAAAAAGAACCAAGTATAGACAAAAAGACATCATATTTTCTTAGAAGAAAGACAGGTCAGATCTTCGGGCCAAAACAATGTTACCTAAAGGCCCTAAAAGTTTTCTAACGTAATTGTCTTTTCATCACATTTGTAGAACATGTTACATTACATCTAACAGTGCTGTAATTTGTCAAATCGTAGTAAAGACAAATCCACAAAGTGTCATTTAACAATGTAACAATGTATCCCAAAGTACTTCTGAGTGTGCGGGTTGTTACCTGAAGGCACCGCAGGAGGACTGAAGTGAGTGAAAAGCTCGGGTGGGTGCTGCCGCCGCCGCCGGCCAGGGTCCAGGGTGTTAGCAGGAGAGGCTGGCATCTGAAAATCAAAAAACAAAGATGTCTTACAAGCAAAGGAGAAGAGTGGACATCACTAAACCATTTTGTTTTTCAAGCTTCAGAGGAAAAAAACAAACGGCAGTAGCCTGATGTTGTGGCATGTTACCTACAGAAACCTGTATGTTGTACAGGGTCAGAAACAACTTGGTGATCTCTTTATTTAATGCAGTTTGAAGTGCCCAAAGATTTGGAAATGACATCAGTGCATGAGGTACACACTTCCTTTACTAAACCATCTTTACTGCTGAACTAGAATAGTGACCTTGGGACTTAACTGACTGAGCAAGAGGAAAGTAGGAGTTACATTCAATTATACCTTGAACGCATGTTTCTACTAGGAGTGGCACGATACCACTTTTCTATTACTGATACTCATACTGGTACTGCAATTTCGAGTGTCTACTGATACCGATATCGATCTGATACCGTCTTTTTCCCACTCCTCCTCAACTAATCTGTTATTAACAAGCATCTATCTGCATGCACTGAATCCGAAATGTCTCTCGATTTCCTCTATATTTCCTCTATATGTGTAGATTATAAAATTCTAGTTCCTACACCCATCTAGTACACAATTTGTCCATCATGGAGCTCTACACACATAGCTTAATCACCAGTGGCTCTTCTTATTCACTGTTTGGGTGCAGGTACCTGAATTAAGGGTGCTATGTCTGGAGCAGAGAGCCATCTGAGCCTCATCTGTAGATCTCTCTTTGTTTTAAAGTTTAATTAAGCATTTACACGACGGTTCAGGCCTTTTCTCATATCTGATCCAGTGTTTCCCTGTACCAGAACTTCTGATCGGCACAACCCCAGTCTTTATGTGCAGCAAGTGTCGTCCTGAGATTCACTTACTGATAGGATGTCTGGAGGAGTAGCCATATCCCCAAACATGTCAAACTGATTGATGTTCTGAAAGAAGTCAAAAATGGTGACAAATAAGAGAAAGGAATAGAAGGAGAAGCAGATTTTAGGGCAGGCATCATCTCTCACACATGACTGAGATCAGGTCCACCAATGAAAGTGTTCATCCTTGAATGTGTGGTAAGAATTGCGCGGACTGATTCATTGATGGAGTGATCCGATGTAAAGTTAGGTCAACAGATGGCAGGGTTATTTCTGCATCTATGAAAGCGACAGTTTCTTATGGCTCAGGAACATGGCAATGGTATGGTTGATCACTGGGGTGAGCAGGAATTCCTGGTCGGGTCCTTGGTGACCTCCAGCCAATCCACAATCCAGAGATCTCCTGAGGCAAGTAATCAAGGACTACAGGACCCAGATTACCTGACTCAGGTGTCTCTGGAGCTTGAACAGATGGACTGGCTGATGGTCCCGGAGGACCGGACTGGGACTGCTCTGCACTAGTAACATGGAGCTACTGCATGACATCTATAAAGGAAGGGAAGAGGGTACCACACACGCTAAACAGCACGGGATGACACCACAAAACACACACAAAAAAAGCACAAACGTAGAGAACGTGGGTTTTAACACACTGATACTCACAAGCCAAAAAAATGTAAGAAACGTAAGGGCAACAAAAGAAGAAAATAAGAAAGAAAAATCATGATCATCATGTCTTAGCCCTTCCATGAGCATCTAAATCAGGCCTGCACACTTCCAGTCCTGGAGGACCACAGTCCAATAGTTCAAATCCCTGCTTAAACACACCTGAGCCACCCCATGAAGGGCTCGATAATTATCTTCTGAGCCAGGTATGCTGGAGCAGGGAACACTGTGAACTTCCAGTGTGTGTGTTCCTTCAGGACTGGAGTTCTCATCCCTGGGTGAGGCAGTTGTGAAGCTGGATAAGAGTGTTGTGAAAGTAGGGGAGGGTGGCGAGAGTGTGACGTGCGTCTGGGAGCTCCAGGCACTCAAAAAGCTCCAACTGAATGAACAGACAAGCAATAACACTTTGTGGAATGGAGGGAGAGCAACAGAATATCATGGATTCATTCAAGTGAGACAGCAAGGCTCCTTTTCGCTCAGTATTGCTGAAGATTTGAGGGCTTTGGTGTGCATGCGTTTCGGACGCTAATGCCAATTCAAGACAAAATAAACAGTTTTGAAATTTCAGCCAGAATTGATTGCTATCGCAATGAAACAAAAGGCGGCCAAGATAGAACGAAACATCCCCTCTACCTGAGCATCTTCTCATCAATCTGTGACACGGTGTTGTTGACAGTTGTTGAGGGTGTATCTAAGGATGTATCACTCCTCATAACTGCTGGAGTGTTTTAACCCATAAGCCTCACCTAGCGGCATGCAGTGCAACCACACAGAAGAAGATCCCAAGAACAAACCTCTCATGACAGTTCTCAAAAGGTGAAAGGAAATTCATTATCAGTCAAATGTTAATCAGATTTCATCCATCCATCCAGTCCTCAGTTTAGTGTGTTCCCTTCTCCAACACTCCTGAGCAACTATAACAGAGTTAAACCAATGCGGTGAACCAGGTATGTTGATCAGGGAAGACCTTAAACCGTGCAGCGGTGCACTGCTGTGGACTGGACCTCTTCCGCTGAATTCTGAAGGACTCGATCCTTCGCTCCATGCAGCTCAGAGAACTGGACAGACATTTGGCGAATGGGCCGATGATGAGTGTAGGGTTCCCATGTGTGGGGGTGTGTCTCAGGCTGGCTTTTTGGGACCTGGCTGAGGGCTCACAGAGAGGTTTGTTGGAGGGGGGATTGGGAGTGGGTGGGCTGGGTGAGTGATCAGCACACAGAAGCACCTACAGTCATAAAATGGCGTTTTGGAACGTCATAGATCCCTTCTTTCTGCTGACTCGTTGGGACCTAGAAGTCGTAACAGGTCATTAACACAAGGCTTCGACTGGTTTCTCAGTTACACAGCTTGCCAACCAAAATATGCTACATTAGCAATATGCTACGAAAGCTTAGCTGGGTTTACTTTAGCACTGGTATCTAAAATGTACAGAAACAACATTTAGAATTGGCTAAAATTCTCACTACAATCAGTTACAGGCCTCCACTACAGCACTACAGCTTCAAACAGGGGTTGGGCAGGGAGGGGGCAGGGCTTGGCAGAGTACCTGGTAAACGCTTTCCTCTGATAGGGGGCCACGGAGAGGCTCGTGTCCGGCTTCAAACACAATGTACTACGGCAGCGACGCGGCAGGAGGAGGTGGGGGAGAGAGAGAGAGAGACAGTGGGCGGGGCCACACAGGCAGCTGGTCAGACAGGGTTCAACACTGGGCACATGCTAACATGCTAACATGCTAACAAGCTGACAGGCTTGACAAATGATTAACCTTTAGTTTTGCCAACAAAAAGAGCTCTGTCCCCAAAAGCACGATTCGTTTCCCCCCCAAAATCAGGGAGCCTGCACTCTCTAGGACATAAAAGGCAACTAGGAAATCGTTAGAAATGTCTTGGATGTTTACAATACTTACATTAAGCCTGTTGACAGAAACCAATTCCCTCAAAAAAGATGAACATTAGCAGGTAAAGCAATGAGAAACCGACCGCTACAGAGCAACTGCATCCATTAATGAATGCTGTCCAGCTACTTTTAAAGGGGCTCTGCTATGGGGGCTTGCTAATGTAGCTCTGTGCATGTTAATAAAAGAGGTTAAGGTTGTCTGTATTCAGTTTGAGCAAGAGAGCACCGGGATTCGAAGGGTAAAGGTCAGTCGGCTGGTGCTGTATATGGCTTTCAGTAGAACGTGTACACAGAAAAACAAAACATGGCTGCACATCGATACACCGTCAATGAGAGAAGTTGAATGGTTAAAGAAAATTCGACTACTGCGTTCGTCTACCGCAAACAGATCAAGTATACTGGAATGGTGGAGTTAAATGAATTATTAATCAAAGCAGAACATGGAAATCGTTTGAAAAGAAAAAAAAAACGAGGGAGTCCGAGTCCAGTCCTGGAGGACGACAGCACTGCACGGGTTCCTCAGGGCTTCTTCGCTGAAACACACCTGAGGTGAATCGAACTGCAGAGTGCTGCGGTCGCTGCAGAGCTGCAGTCGGGTTCCTCTGGCTCGTAATGCGCAGTTAATGTCTGGGCGAATAGCAAAGGCTTAAATATGGCTTACCTGATATACGGGGTCATCGGTGTCATCTTCGAGAATCGTCTGGGTAGATGCGGAGACATGGTGTTAAAACAGGAACATTAAAATGATTTTAGATCAGCAGAACTTTAAAGGAGCCACAGCATGAGAAACTATTTGTCCCTGCTTTGATATAGTATGCGAACACTACCAAGGTTTTAGGGCATCATTTTCTCTAAAGGGGTCTCACTAGGCCTGTTGTAGGGGGCTATAGTTTCTGTCAACTCGGTGGAGGGGCTAAATGGCATTTTCTTCTAGGCAGTAGGGATGTAAGGATACAGATATCACAATACAAAATTGATATTTGATGCGTCTGCATCACCCCTACAGCCTTCCTGTTGAACTTTCATTAGTAAATTGTACCAGAACTGAAAACAGTCACAATTTTTTCATTGAAATTTCATTCTTAAGATTGTGAGAATATTGAATTTTCAATCTTTGTTGGAAATATGTATCAAACTGTGAACAGAGCGTCCTCAGTCGAATCAGCTGTAGTGTTATACCTTTAGTCAACAAGGGTTTTGGTTTTGAAATCACGCCCTCTGACTAAAAAAAGTGTCCCTCCCCCCCATTCCTGTCAACTAAAAAAGGAGGTCTTTTTTTGGCCCCTCTTTTTATGAGTATTGATGCCCTTGGTTTACTCCAGTAAGGTCGCTAAATATGGAAATAAAGCTTTTCTTTGGGTTGTCTTTATTTGTCATGGTTGTGATGTCAAAAAGGAGGCTGAAAAATGTCCATGTAAAAAAGTAAAATTAAAACATGTACCCCCATGTACAGCTGTATGTTAAAAATGGAGCAGCCAAAACCAACACAAACATGTTTAAAGCTTCTTTGTAATAAAATTACTGTACCTGGTAGACAGCCTGTTCACAGTGTTTCTCTTTCTGAGCCTTCTTCTCCACCTCCTCCCTCTGCTTTATGTCATAGATGAGGGTAAAGAGGTCACGCAGCTCCAGGATCAGAGGCTCAGCCTGCAGGAAGCAGAGCAACGAGTGTTTTTGTTATTTAATAAACTTTCAGATTTCCACATCAAATCTACACACACATCTTTGGATTTAGTAATTATATCTATGAACAAACAGGTTCATAAACATAAAAAAATCAATAGGGGAAAACATATTCAGATGTCACAATGAATAACATCTATGCTGCAACGTTGTTTCTGACAGTTCCAGCTTTGAGACGTCCACAGTGAAGCGTAGTTGGCGGTTTGCAGTGCTGTGGTTTGACTTTGGCCACCTTCAATTCCCCAAAGTTAAGAGGGTCTCTCTGAGGGACTTGCAATTTTAAGATCCTCTAGATATTTGCAATGGGAATCGGGTCAGGAGATCGGCTAGGTCAAGCATCTTCACCTCCGTGAATCATCTGGCTTTTTGTTTGCAGTTGTCTTGGTGAAACATTCATCTTTCATGGCTGTCCTCACAGTTGTTTCATCTCCTGCCACTGTTTTTGAGAGGCAGCCCCATATAATGATGCTCCCACCTTCGTACTTCACCATCAGTGCTCTTGGAATACAATAATGTTGAGCTCAATGACTGTTAAAGAGTTCCATTTTTAGTACAGTGTTGTTGAGCTCTGACTTGTCTAAATGCTTGTCTGCATATTTTAGGCGTCTGCTGTTCCTGCTGCTTTCAGGTTGATTTGATACTCTTTTTGAGTGACAACTGGCTTCTCTCTTACCTTCCTTATCATTAGTCTGCATGGTGCATAAGTCTATGGATGATTAACTGAGGTTCCAGTGGCGGTAGCTCAGTGGGTAGGATACTTGCCTCTGGACCAAGAGGTCATGGGTTCGAATGCTACCTTCAGCACCACCACTGGGTCCCTGAGCAAGACCCTTAACCCCAAGTTGCTCCAGGGGGAGACTGCCCCCTGTAGGTAGGGAATGGAAGCCGCTTTGGATAAAAGCGTCTGATAAATGCCGTAAATGTAGATGTAAGCCTGTCAGTAACTCAATGTGTGGTGGATCTAAAAATCTCTCAGGCAGAACCTCGTTCTATCCTCTTGTTTGAGGGGCACTGCTCGGGTGTTTTTCTGCCTAATATCTACCTGTAGCATGACTGTCACAAACCCAATCCCAATTAATTTAGGAAGGATACATTAATTATCACATGCTGGGATAAATGATAATTTAAGGTTACTCTAAATTAAAGTTTTTTGGTTTTCTTTGGCACTTAGTCCCAGTTTTCTGCCCAATTTATTTTCCTTTGACACCACCGTCATTCGGAGGGTGAATGCTAGTACACTAGTCATGGGGAGCATCTTTTCAAACTACTACTAATAAAGTAAAGCGGTCCCTTATAGTCACGCGTGAACACAACACAGCACAGAATGCGAAATTTAGTCTATTCACCAAGTGAAGCAGGGGTCTGCCACCAACGAGGGACACCGAGGTACCATGCTCAAGGGGACCTCAGTGATGACACTAGCAGTTGGGAATCAAACCCAGAACCTTCTGATTGCAGGACCAACATCTTAACCGCTAGGCCACCAGCCACCACTTTGGACAGTATAACATGCTCGGAGGAGGTCTTCCAATTCGTCAGCTAACAGACCACAGTGCTGGCTGGAGTGATGGGGCAGAGGGAGGGTCCTCCTACCCACCCTGAGCAAGAGCGAACAAGGCTAAAGCCCAAAAACATGGAATATGAAAGAGTGAAGTAGTGCACAGCTCCAGAGACTTACGGAATGGCCCGTTTTGATGGCCACAAACTTGTGATTGCCCTCTTTTCCGCAGACGTAGCCGAAGGCACGGTGGTCTCTGGTGTCTTTGGCGATGTAGGAGATTTCATGCACAGAATGGTGGTGCTGCAACACCTGCAATTCAGAAACAGCCAGTAAAAATTACATCCACAGCAAGACTACCAGCATCAGACTTTTCAGTTCATATCAGTCATCAGGCACTTTGCAGCCTGTTACAGTAAAACACTTGTTCCCAATTAATCTACTCAATATGACAAAGACTGACAGACATAGAAGTTTTGCACCAACAAGGTGATTTAAAGCGAAATATAAAGAAACAAGAGGGAGGGTCAATGCTTTTGTAGAGTACTGACAATAAACTAAAGCATTTTTCTATTCAAGCAAATATGTTTAAACAGCAATAGATGCTAAAACACTCACACACACACACACACGCACACACACGCACAGACACACACCCACGCACGCACAGACACACACACACACACACACACGCACGCACAGACCCACACACACACACTCTGTCCGTCACACACAGACACATACACATACACACACACACACACACACACACAGACACACACGCGCGTTC
>JBBPDE010000011.1:4400091-4417083 GCA_037974605.1 Nannopetersius ansorgii
GAGGTAGAGAGACAGGTGAGGTACAGTGAGGTAGAGAGACAGGTGAGGTACAGTGAGGTAGAGAGACAAGTGAGGTAAAGAGACAGGTGAGGAACAATGAGGTAGAGAGATGGGTAAGGAACAGTGAGGTAGAGAGACGGGTAAGGAACAGTGAGGTAGAGAGACAGGTGAGATACAGTGAGGTAGAGAGGCAGGTGAGATACAGTGAGGTGGAGAGACAGGTGAGATATAGTGAGGTAGAGCGACAGGAGAGACAGGTGAGATATAGTGAGGTAGAGCGACAGGAGAGAGGTGAGGTACAGTGAGGTAGAGAAGCAGGTGAGGTAGAGAGAGAGGTGAGGTACAGTGAGGTGATGGGGTAGGGAGCAAGGTGAGGAACGGTGAGGCAGAAAGGCAGGTATTACAGTGAGGATGAGGTAGAACCCTATTTTGTTTTTAAAGTACATTGTGTTTAAAAAAAAAAACACTTTTATACATGTGAAGAATGTTTTCATGTTTAACTCAACTGCCTTGTGATTAAGTTCCTAGGAAGAACCCTTCAGTTGGTAACATTATTCTTTTTCTAATAGGTTAGTTTTAGGAACCAGGAGTGGTCCTTCTATAACATTGCTCAAATAACTCTGTTTTTTTTTTAAAAGAACGTACAATACATAATTAATAATGTACATAAAATCAGCATAAATTAGAGTATGATATGGAGAATGGGTTATTAGGGTTATTTCAGCAGTAATTCAGGAGAATCGGAACAAAATTTGATCCTGGAGAAAAATGCTTAACTCTTAAAGAACTATTGTGTTCCCATTGTTAGAATGTAGTTTGGAAATCTCTAAGCACTTGCGGCAGACTGAGTAATGTATTTGATTTCTGACTCCCTCCCGTCTGAATACAGGTGAGCTATTGATAAGGCACAGTCTTCTGTTGACTCGCGCCTCTGGCTGTTATTATGACTGTATAGAACCAAGAAATGAGCAAATGATTTTGAATAGATGGATGAGTCAACAGTACCTGCTATTGATTCCAGTTATGTGTGGAAGTGTCAATATTATCTTTGGTCTAGACTAAAAGGAGAGGAGGTATTTCACAAAGAAGAGTTTCAAAGTTAGCCAGATAATTTGAGGATTGTCCAGCCGCTCTTTTCCTGTTGGACAGGCTTGACCTTGGCCTTGCACTATCTGGCCTAATGGAGAAGCTTTGTGAAATACGCTCTGGGTTTCAACAGGTTTATCAAGATCTGGTGTTCATGTAGTTCGATATCTTTTCACTTACTGTTTGCACCTTCATTATATTCTCTTTATTTGGTTTTTGATTGAATGTCTTTCAGATTTCAAACTTTTCAGAGGTTGCTCTGCTTCGGTTCTCTTCACACTCTTAAGTTTCCTTTATCTTAGGCTTGCTGTCTTGCTAGCTAATGTTCTTTTGCTTCCTTCTTTCTTTTTTTTCATCCCTCAGTTGAACACTATGCACAGCATATATATGGTGGTCTTGGATCGATGATGGGGGTCAAAGGTCCTTTTCAATTAGCGCTCGAAGTCTGAGTGCTCGGATAACGGGCCGTACCAAAATGCTTTTATTTATGAGGTCACCGCAGTTGAAAGTCAAGTGTATTTGTGGCCTTTTGATCCAGAGAGTTTGCCCCGGTCGGGCTTTTCATCAGCATCAAGTGATTTTGGTTACGTCTTAAGAATCCTCCCTGAATTTCTGTGTGACTGTGTTGGCTAAATTGGAAAATGTGAAAATTCAGGTGCATTAAACGTTGCTTTGCCACACTCTGGGAAGCTGCTGATGTTGGTCGGTCTCCTTTAGGTCTCCTTTAGCACCTCCCTGTCTTTCTGCGGCCCGAATTTTTGACTGCATTCAAATGCTGGGATTTATTAGCTGCTAATGTTTTTAAAGTTCCTTTAATGCCCCGCCCTGGATTGTTTGTGTAAATGGAATATGGGGGGTACGAGGAAGGTGCAATTACCTCACACCGCAAGCCCCCCACTCCTCAATTACACCCCTCCATTAGCCGATGGCTATGTTTGTGTAGCCGCCGCATTTGGCCCTGATGCGCTAAATCAGCCTGCATCATAAATAAGCCAAATCCTGCCTGCCGGTAATAGAGTTTTGATCTGTTTTACACTCACAGTATCAACACCGCTCCTGACGAGGCAATTCGGGCCACTTATTAGAGAGCCATAACACACACCACATACACACACACACACATACACAGCACACACACACACCTTTTACCGAGGAGCAGACATGGCCGGTGAGAAATGGGCGCCCTCCTCCCATCTTATTCCATTCACTTGCCCTGTTCCCCACTAATGGCTCAGGCAATTAAGATGAGGAGATTAATTTGAATTTGACTTTCAATTAACCCTCTTTCTCTCTCCATAAATACACGGTAGAGTGGCAGGGGGAGTGGGCTATTGATATTTGTTTAGTGCTGTTATAAAGGCAGCTGACATAGATTAGAATTACATCACTGCTATGGCGCGATACACACTCGGCGCACACACGTGACCCTCAAACATTCATTAGACTAATTAATGATTATGGTCCGTTGGAGTTTAAAAGGATAGCGTGGTACAGTCACTTTTAGGCTATGATGGACTCTCGTTTGAGCCGCTTACTGAATTACAATCAGCTGTTGATGCTCGCAAGGGAAGTGTTTATTAACTGTGTTAGAGGCAAATCCACTTAAGCATAACGTCATAACAGCCTGCAGATATTAGACATTGAAGCACTGCTTATAGCTTGATTGCTCGGATATAGGCCAGTGGTGTCCAACCTCTTGGTGAACTGAAGAACCACTTTATTATGCTTGCGTTTACAATGATGGTTGAAAATTTGCTAATTTTCTACATTTCTGCATAAACATATAATGATGTTTGATTTTCACACGTCCTAAAAGTAGATATACATAATTTTGTAGATGTTGTAGGACCTTGTAATACCTTTTCTATATTTAAAAATATCCTACTTGAGGAATATCATCCTACATTACATATTTGTGAGTAGTAAAATTATTTTAACCTCTAGGATTAACAGAAAATTTGAAGGGAAAGGGTCAAGTGTTTTCACGTTTTATTTAAAGATATAAGTCTTCACAGCTTCTGGAAGTGTATCATGGTACAAACAAAAGAGGCTGGAATCAGGCTGGAAATGTCTGTTTCTAAAGAGTCAGACAGATGAATAAATGGATGAAATTCCGGGCCTTTATTAATCTCCCCGGGAGTGGTCAACCAACAAAATCACTACAAGAGCACGTAATATTATAGTGTACAAAGTCACAGGAACCGAAGGTAACTTCTAAACAACTACAGGCCTCTCAAATGGTCTTATCAGAACACTGAACAATAATGGTGTGTGTGTGTGTAGTGGGGTTGTACGGATGAAGCCATTGTTGTTTTACAAAAAGAACGTTATCCATCTTCCGTTTGCTGAGGACCATGTGGGTGAGCTAGAAAAAGGCTGGAAATATGTTACCTGAGTGGAATACATCATACCTCGTCTCCTGTAAAAAGTTACACAGAGGGACTGCGGTTCATGCGTGCATGTGTTTCCTTGCGTAAATAACTCTCCAGGCCAAGAGGTAGCAGTCTATATTTGAAATCTAGAAAGGAAAAATCCAAAACATTATAGACATAATCATTTTCACAGCACTGAGGATTTCTTGAGCCTCCTGAGATGCACTCTTCTGTTTCTGTTCTTGCCATTCAGAATACGCTCTCTTAATTTCAGTCATTGCAACCAATTTAGCCTAATTGGCCATCCTGGCACTGACCAGAGCAAGTAACCACCTGTGGTGCGTCACACTGTGCTAAGAACCAGCCTAAGTCAGGGTTCTAAACCCGAGCTCCAGATAAAACGCATCTTCGTTTATTTTGGATTATAACACTATCCAGTAACATCCCCTTCCCTGCCTTCCCACTTCCACTTTTCCACTTTACTGAGAAAAGTTTCTCCCCGAAGAGGTAGTGGCCAGGAAAGAGAAGGTCACGCATTGACGGATGGCCTCTGCATTTGAAAAGCATTATTTTTTTTATTGATTCTTAATGTTGTAAATTAACAAATTTATTTGGCAGCAAACAGAAGGCAGCCGCTTAAGTTGTTGGCGTTTAAACTCCCCTGATGGTGCTGCGATTTGCATTAATTACCTTGCCACTGCACTCACTGATATTAAAAGGCGCTGCGGTCATTAATCCTTTTTATCCTGAGTCATTTTGGCACAATTTCTGGCAATAAACAGCAATAAATAACCAAGAGGCCCAAAGAACAGTTGCCGCTGCGCCTCCATATTCTTATTGCCGCTTGTTCCCGGCAGCACCGTTATTGATAGGTTTCAAGGGGGTCCCGCGCTGCATATGTTGCTGCTCCTATGCAGGCTAAGTGGATTATTTTGCATAAGAAATGTGTCCTTTTTATTTTTTTTTTAGTCGCACAATTAACCTGTGTTTAGAAAAATGCTCTGATTTACGAGCCACGTGTGTGTTTTAGATGCGTGCATTATGGAGATTTGGGAAATTTATAATCCATTTAGTTGATGCGGCCAGGAGGGGTTAGTGCAATCCTTTATATGAGCTCTGTATATTTTAATGTCCTGAAATAGGCTTTTTTAGGACTATTCCACTACATTAGCTTTATGTCTTTATGACTCGCCTCCAGTGCCCAGTACTATCCTGGGTCAAGGTCAGGATTGCCGTTTGTGAAGTTTGAGAATGCTGAATTTGTGCTGGCTGTATTTGAGCTGGGTTAGCATATATTAATGTTGTGATGCAAACTAGGGCTTCTGCTGTGACTACTAAGTGTGTGGAGAAGTTTTTTTTATTGTCTTTAAATTATGATTTCATTTATTGAAAGGAAAACACTTATATCCACCAGGCGAAAAAGTAATTGTACCGAACAGAAACTTTAAACTGGGCCTTTACCAGCAACAACTGCAACCAAACATTTTTCACAACCGGAGATCAGTTTTTCACAACCTGCTCACTCTTCTTTGAGGAATTGCTTTATTTCACCCACATTGAAGGGCCCTCATGCCCCCCTGTTTGAAGGACCTCAGCAATAGCGTTTAAGGCAGGGCAGGACTAGGGATAGGTATAATTTGAATATTTTCTGCTTAATCGATTCTCTGTTTTGTAAAAAAAACTAAACAAAAAAGAGGACAACTGTTTAACACTAGAACGACTGACCGCATCAATTGACGTAGTTTCATCAGGCTCAGAATCAGAATTGCGTCTCTTGGCCTATTGGAGCAGCAAGCATGCTCTGTAAGAGACATATGGGTGTGGTGTAGGCACATGTACACACAATTTTACATAATGTTGTTGTTTTATACTGTTGTGCTTGAGACACCATCGATCAGAATCAAATTCCTTGTATGTGTTCGCTCATATACTCTGCCAATAAATACGATTCTGATTCTAATATGGTGACTGCAGCAGCGTCGTATTAGGAAGCGTCTTGTGCGAAACTGGGCACGGTGTCAATTGACGCACGCAGTTATAGGTGTAGCCAGTTAGCCACTGTTCTAGTCTTAAGAACCGATTTACAGAACTGAAATAATTAAAAAAAAAGTGGGTAATAAGGTAAAAGTGGGTAATAAGAATATTTTCAAATCAGTTCTTATTTGGAACCTAATGTCGTTTCCCATCCCTAGGCAGGACAGGACTATGCCACATTTTAACCATTCAGAGCTGGACGACCTCTTATGCTTTTCGTTGTTCTCCCACTCTATTACCCAATTATGCTTGAGCTTCAGGGTTTTCTGGTAGGTCATCAAGCAGAACGCATCCGCACACCATCGCACTACAACCATGTTTGGCCATTTGTGTGATGTTCTACTGCTGGCCTAACAATTCTTTTTACTGAGTGGTCCATGGAACATTGTTCTAAAAGGCTTGAGGGTCATCAAGACAACTGTAGCATTTGTATTCTCTTTTACTTCAAGTTTGTTAGAAGATTTGAAGTGTGTAATGATTAAGGTATGCATGTTATGATGCTCATTGATGTTGCTCAAGCTTCAGTTACTTGCTATCAACATAATACTTGTAGCTCCAGTGCAAGACTAAAGAGACAATCTTGAATTTGGGCGGGGGGTGACCTCATATTTTTAAAGAGAGTTTTTTCTTTGAATGTCTTCCTGGATGAACATCATTCTGACCCATATTTTGCTGTCACTAATACGTTCCACTTTGATTCTCAGGCTCTGTATGAGAACATGTTGGTGGAGCTGCCGTTTGCTAGTTTCTTCTTGTCTAAACTGCTGGGAACTAGCGCAGACGTTGACATCCACCACCTGGCCTCTTTAGACCCAGAAATGTACCGGAACCTTCTATTCCTCAAGAGTTACGAGGGCGATGTGGAGGACTTGGGGCTGAACTTCACCGTCGTCAATAACGACCTGGGAGAAGCTCAGGTTAGGAGTCCCTCAGTGTCTCACGCTCTGATTTTCTCCCATAACAAGGCTCTCTCTCTCTCTCTCTCTCTCTCTCTCTCTCTCTCTCTCTCTCTGTCTCTTTCTCTGTCTCTTTCTCTGTCTCTGTCTCTCTCTCTCTCTCTGTCTCTCTCTCTCCCCCTCTCTCTGTCTCTCTCTCTCTCCCCCTCTCTCTGCGTCTCTCTCTCTCTCTCTCTGTTTGTTTTGCATTTTCTTTGTTTCTCTCTTACTCTTTCTCTCTCATTCTGTCTCTCTCTCTCTCTCTCTCTCTCTCTCTCATTCTCTCTTTTTTTCTCCCTCTTTCTCTTCTATTTCTCGTTTTCTATTTTCCTTTTTTATTTTTCTTATTTTTTCTTATTTTTGCTTATTATATCTTATTCTTTATATTTTTTCAGTCCCTTTGTCTCTTTTCTTTGCTGTTAATGATTGATCTCAACACTGTGGTTGTGGTGATAAAGCACGTTTCTCTCTGTTTACCAGCACAATAGCCTATATTATGGTCCCACTGCATCAGTCCGTCTTCCCAAGGAAATCTACACTTTTCCCACAGATCTTATCCATTATGCACTCACCAATACAATAATAAAAGTAATATTTTTTTAAGTGGCTATTTCCAGATTTTTCTCTCTTAGCATTAAAAAAATCATTTTTTTCTGTGTATTTTACACTGAAATGTACAAATGATTGCAGTCCCTGTATCATGCCAAATTTTAGGTAGAGACTCAGCCCTTGAATAAACCAAAAGAAACCAGAAATTGTCTCAGCTAGAGGTCTTTAACGAACATCTTCTCTCCTCAGACCACTTATTTCTCTTTCTCTCCTCCACATCTCTCCCCCTTTTTGTTTTTTTTCCTCCAGGTGGTTGAGCTGAAGCCGGGTGGAAAAGACATCCCAGTTACCACAGCGAACCGGATTGCCTACATCCATTTAGTGGCCGATTACCGTCTGAACAAACAGATCAGAGCGCACTGCCTGGCCTTCCGACAAGGACTGGCCAACGTGGTCAACCTGGAGTGGCTGCGCATGTTTGACCAGCAGGAGATACAGGTAATGCTTAGCCAAGCACAGAGTGAACACACTAATATACACATTTACATACATACAATACATATACATATAAACATGCATGCTGCCATCACTGGGTTTGTGAGCATTTTTTTATGATAAAAGAAATTTGTTTTGTAATTTGCGGGAAAAAAAAGTGTTGTTTGGGACCAGGACACATCCTGAGTCATATGCAAATATTCCAGATCACATTTAGTAGATTTTCTAAGTCAAAATACATACACAGGTAACAAATAAACAGTCCGTTCTTGAAGTTGATCTGTTGGAAACAGGAAAAATGGGCAAGAATAGCTAAATTTATCCAGAGCACCAAACAATTCATCAAAACATGGTCAAAGGACAGGCAACCACGCACATGGGTAGTGAAGGCTAGCCTGCCTAATGTGATCACACAAATGAACTACCGGAATACAAATTGCTTTAAATGATAATTCCAGCTATGATGGAAAAGTGCTGGAACAAACAGTGCATCACAGCTTGCTCCAACCGGTCAGAGTGCCCATTCTGACTGTCTACTGTGTCACTGAAAGTGCATAAAATGGGACACTCAAAAGAGAAGAAATGGCACCAAGATGCACTATAAGGAGAAGGCAAGCTGGAAGAGGCAACATGAAGCTCTGGGAGATGTTCTGCTGGGAAACCTTGGGTCCTGCATTCATATGCATGCGGGACCCAAGTTCAGTCGTTCATGGTGATAGTGTTCCCTAATGGCAGTTCCTCTTTCAGCAGGATGTTGCCCGCCCCACACACACTGAACGCAGCCCGTTTCTGAACAGTGTTTACAAAGAGTTGATTTGGTCTCCAACTTCTCCAGATCTCTGGAAGCACCTCTGGAACATGCCAGATAAAACAGTCCAAAACATTGAGGACGTATCTCCTCACAACTTACAGCACCTTCAGAGGTCTTGTGGAGTCCATGCTTCAGTAGTTCAGAGCTGTTTTGGTGGCATGAGGGGGGCCCACACAGTATGAAATAGTTGGTTTAATGTTACGTATGTTGTATTGATATATTTTGTATATGTACCTGTGCTAATAAACATCGTTCAGAAATATAAACTAATTCTGTTTGTTGTTGGTGATATTTCTCAGGTTTTGATCTCTGGCGCCCATGTTCCTATCTGTTTGGATGACCTAAAGAAATTCACCAACTATTCAGGTACGTTATCTCCACCAGTTATCCCCAGGCACTTCCATTCTTTGTTGTACTTTATGCCTCCACCCATTAACTCTTCATAATTTTGATCCACAAGCCTCTGTGTGAGTTCCTCATTCTAACACACCTGTCCCAGCATGTAAATTATGAGTTGGGTGTGCTAGATGAGGGAAAGCCCAAACGTGTGCCTGATTGCAGTATTAATGGTGTAAATGCTACAGATTTGAAAAGTTGTGGATGTTCACTACTGGTTGAGTCTGCTGTCCTTGATTACTGTTCATTTAGGTTTACACTAATCCGTTTATAATTCATCATTAAAATCTGGTCCACACTGTGTGCAGGCGGCTACTCAGCCAGCCACCCGGTGATCAAGACCTTCTGGGATGTTGTGGAGAACTTCAGTGACGATGAGAAGCGCAAACTGCTGAAGTTTGTCACCAGTTGCTCACGCCCTCCGCTACTGGGTTTTAAAGTAAGTAGCTGTAAAGATAGACAAACACACACATATATGCACATACAGTACTTTGCCAGTCTAAGTCTTAGACACATGAGAGAATTATACTTAAATGCTGTTTACTCCTGGGCAGTAGTGTTAAATAAGTGTTAAATCACTGATATTACAATAAATACAAATTATTTTTAAACACTAAATTGTGGTTTTAAGTGTCCTCTTAAACGTTTCCAGTCTTCTTTACTCATGGAAGCCCAGTGTTACTTGTAGCTCCATCAAAGGACTTTGCTTTGATAAGACCACAGTGGCCTCGTGGCTCGTTTTGAGTTTGGACTAGGCATACAACACATTGGCTGAAACCTCGGCTGTGTCTATTGTATATGCAGGTGCTGTGCTTTTGTTTTGGCTCTTAATTTCAGGGTTCATGGTAAGTTCACGGAGACGCTCACCTCTCAGGGGTTTTGTCGTAGTTGGCATTGCATTCATGGCTCTTATCAGCGACTCACTGCAGGCTGGGTCGCTCTCCAGAGGGGTGTGTGTCTGCTTAATAGGGACGTAATGGAATGATCTTTTTTGTTTGTGTTGTCACTCATATGTTCTGAACAAGTTCAGCTGAACACACAAATTAACACACACGTTTCCACATTAAACCATGATAATACAAGTCCAGACAGTTATCGGATTTTTAGTGTGTTCTTTATAAGTCGTGACCGAGATATTTTTTTTTTGTCGAATGGATGTGACTACAGAGGCTGTGAGTGTAGGCCACTCTAAATTACAAAATACACTATTCTTTCTTTGCTTTACTTCCTTCTATCCATCCATTCATTTGGGCCTCCCAATGGCTAATCTCCCTCTGTAATAGGGCTAGTTGGGGTCATGGGCTAAATTGAGCTCTCTTATTTGTCTTATATTTACTAAATTGGCGGTATACGTTTTAGTTGTCAGATGTTTTTCCTTATTTGTTTCACAGTTATTTGTGTTGATGTTGATGGGAATGTTTAAACTCTGAGTCTTTTTGAATGTTTAACTTATCATACAATTTTGACACCAGACACTGATAGTTGTATGACCTTTGTTGGGATTCTGTTTACAAGTTTCCAAAAAACTGCTAACTGTAAGCAAAAACGAAAGAAGGTGCAACTAAAACAGTAAAAGGAATAAGTTTTACTGTCTGGAAGGAGGAGAGGCTATTTAATGAATTTGACTTTGTTGCGGACAGGGAGAGAAAGAGCAAGGGAGGGCTGGAGGAGAACGAAAGAGGGAGACTGAGGAGACGGTCCAAGGCAGGATGCCCTCTCACCTCTACCTCCTCTCCAGCCAGCTCGGCCTTAATTAGGTGCCGTTAAACACCCGGGAATTCATTAAGGGAGAAATGGCCCTGTCAGAGAAAGCCATTTAAAAAAGATGATGGAAACCCTTTCCTCAAAATGATGGCTCCTGCCCTGACACTTCCTCGATAAGCAACGATACTTTAATACGTTAATTGTTAGAAAAATGGGGCTGTTAAAACGGAACCCCCAGATCGGTTTAATCGGGTTCGCTTCGGGGTTGAGCCCCGCCAGAGCCTGCGGGGCAGTCGCTAAAAGTCAGTGAGAATTTGTAGCTGGTTGTGTGAGATTTTGCGACAGCAGTGACCTCGCGGGTATTAGTTGTCAAACACGGCAATGATTTCAGTGATGAAAAGCAGTCAGCCCTGCTCTTGTGTCAACATGCCATATCCCACCAGACAGGAACGTGGTCAGCATTTTTGCTTGATGTTGATGGAGTCAAGTCAGGGAGTGCTTACAGCTGAAAGAAGCCAGTCACATTTTGGCCAAAAATCAGTTTCAAAATTTAGCACTTTTTCACTGACTCAAGGAACCACACTTTACCACGAACAAATGTTTTTCCATTACAAATAAAGTGACCTGATCCTGAGCTGACCTCGAGCTGGTTGATGGCAGGGCTGAAAGTGGGCCGCAGTCAAGCTGATTGTCACCGCAACATGGAAAGAGGCCTTTTTTTTTTTTGAAATCAACAATAAAGATGAAGACTTACAACTGTGAAGTCAGCGAAGTTCAAGTTCAAGCACGGGCTGAAGATAAATTTCAGTGTGTTTTCTGTGACACAAGCATATTTATCTTTAGCGCTGTGAGAAACATGAAGGTATACCAAGACAAGTTACCTGGGTTGGGTTTTTGTCACATAGCTAAAGAATGCTGTGAAAACTCAAAACAGTGCTATAAATAATAAAAAACCACAGTAACAAAGCAACTTTCTGCTGGTACAACTCTATAGATGTGGTTTTGGAACGGTGACCAGTCAGAAACTATGGGGAGAATTTTGTGTTTCTGATACGTCAGAAACATCATTACATCATTATCTGTAACATTATTATCTGTAACAGCATGGTTTCTGTAGACCTGTGGGAAAAGTGCCATATATCTCCTGTATCTTAAAATCTCTGTTGGAAAGTTGAGAACCACTTCTTTAGGGAATTGAAAATGGTTCTTCTGTGGTACATGGCATGGTTATCTTAACTATTCCTGGTCTTAGGACACTTTAGAATGTCGGCTAACTCCACATGTTCCTCTGTATTTCTGTTTTTTTTTCTCCAGGAGTTGTATCCGGCCTTCTGTATCCATAATGGTGGAAACGATTTGGAACGCCTTCCCACCGCCAGCACTTGCATGAACCTCCTCAAGCTGCCAGAGTTTTGTGACGAACAGCTCATGAGAAGCAAACTCCTCTATGCCATCGAATCCTCCTCAGGTTTCGAACTCAGCTGAGACGTGACAGCTAGGGAGGGGGAATGTTGTTGCCACGGTGATAGGACGGGATGTGATTGGGAGGAAGGGTCAGACTTGGTCTGCAGCGACTCTACGTTGATTCACCGGGAAAAGAGTGACGGAAAACAAGAGAGACATTGAGAACAAAATGCCTCAAGCAGGACCTCTGAAGTTTTGACATGGGAGGATGCTGGGACACTCATACTAGAAACTCTTTAGAGAGGACAGGGGTATCCCACCTTTTTTTAAAATGTTAACAGGACTGAATTAGGATGACCACAGACGGATCAAAAGCAGAATCAGTGGAAAAAACTCCATTGATCAAAACCCTCGAGAAACACCAGGCGCCGCACATAAGGCAGTGCAATCTAATGACATGCGATGCATAATTCACCAAAGATTTTGCTAGGCTATAATGAGTATTTTCAGGTTTTGCTGTGCTGAGGAGAGGCGGGCGAGCTAAAGTGTTACCGTTTGTAAGGACTGTCTTTGCCAGTAAAGACAGGTTAGCTGTACTAACAAGACTTGCTAAAGCTTAAGCCTAATACAAAACCATGCTAATATTTGAGCCTTTGACTACAGATTTAGCTTCTCTATAAGATCAGTTTGAATGCTTTAACTAAGCTTGCCTATCATTTGTACCATGATTTTTGTAGCTCAGAGAGAATTACTAGTAGAACTGATTTCAAATGCGTAGACTCAGACCCACCTTTTTGGAAGGCAGTAACTGTTTGGATTGGCCTTTTTTAATTAGCATGGGAATTAGCAATTGGGAATGCAGCTAGCAGATCAAGACTTGTATTTTCTCCCAGTACTTCGGTTGGGGGGCTTTGTAGAGGAAATGAATATTCAAAGGCTGTTGGGAGTAATAACTGTGTGTGTGTGGGTCACAGGTAAATTCTTCCTTCGTTGTAAGAAGTCCTTGAATGGATTTTTGGAGCACGGTTAGGTGTAGTGTGTGTGGTTTTATGAATGTCTATAGAGTTCTGTCGAAGCAGTTGTAAAAAAATGGCACAACTGCACCCAGACAGTTGCTGAAAGGGACATTCTGGGCTGTGTGCAGTTATTTTATGAACTCGACATGTGGCAACTGAAATACACTCGTTGAGCCTTAGCACTAAAACTGAACGATGTGCAATAACGTGCGCAATCATGAGCTCAAAGGCTGTTAGAAAACTGCAAACTTAAGCTCTGTGTTTGTATATTTTCCCGTTAAAAACTATACAGCTGCTTTTGTAGTATGATAAAGCAATGTGCTTTTTTTGGTCAGGCTCCAGCATGTGCCTATTCATGCTATTCATTTTAATAGCACTTCATTTTTTCTACGTTTTTCGTCTGTAATCTTGAATGCTAACAATACTTTCGACTGCTGTTTCTCACGTTACGCACTCGGCATTGCCCGCAGCTGGAGACCAGTCCGCTATGGACATGTGAATATGTACATGTGGAGAATTTTGTTTGCGTGGTGTTCTCTCCCACTGCGTTTTGTGCAGGTTTCCTCATCCTTTCTTGACTCAAACAGCCACAGACTTTGAAGAAATCAGTAGTGTGAACCTACATCTCCCAGAATTCCCAATCAAAGGGAAAATCAACCATTTGGTCCTACATCTCCCAGAATTCTTGTTAAAGGTGGAATCAGCTGTTCAGTCCTATATCTCCCAGAATTCCTGATAAAAGCGGAATCAGTAGTGTGAGCCTACATCTCCCAGAATTCCCACCAAAGATGGGCTAGGCAGTTTTGTCCTACATCTCCCATAATTCCTGTTAAACCTGGAATCAGCAGTTTTGTCCTACATCTCCCAGAATTCCCATTAAAGGTGGAATCCGCAGTTTTGTCCTACATCTCCCAGAATTCCCATTAAAGGTGGAATCCGCAGTTTTGTCCTGCATCTCCCAGAATTCCCATTAAAGGTGGAATCAACAGTTTTGTCCTGCATCTCCCAGAATTCCCATTATAGGTGGAATCAACAGTTTGAACCTCCGTTATTTTTAATTCCAGATTAAGTTGGCAGTAGATTGTTTCTGTTTACAGCTTGGGTGTGTGTTGTGTGAAGACTGAAAACGTCCTGTGTGTGTCCTGGATGTTCTCGAGTAACAACCTTCCTGTCCTGAACAAGACGGAAAACAATGTCTGTAAAAAAAACAATAATGTAACAGAGTGTATGAAAAATGATTAAATATGTTTTTTGGGATTTTATTCGCAGTGGAGGTGGATTCTGGTTCTGTTGAGTCTGAGTGCGCGGGCCGATAAAGTGCCTGTGTGGCTGAAAGTCCGCCCCTCTGAGTTTTATGGCCTTTGACATATAATTAAAGAAACATCCAGTGATGAAACATCGAGGGAGGCTGATCTGGAGTGGAGCCGCTTGCAGGACGCAAATTAAGGCTGGACGCGTTTCCTCATAAATCTATTAGCGAGAAAAAGAGCTTGCAAGATTAGAGAGCAAGGTTTTTTTTTCTCCATCTTTGGATAATTTCCATCTCACCTCTCTGTCTGCCTCTCTCTTTCACCCGCTCTCTCTCTTTCACTTTCATTCTCTCTCTCTCTCTCTCTCTCTCTCTCTCTCTCTCTCTCTCTCTCTCTCTCTCTCTCTCTCTCTCTCTCTCTGTGTGTCTGTGAGCTCAAAAACGGCTAATTGGGTCTTAAAAACCCGACTTGTCCCGTAGATATGAGGGATTGATCTCAATTATGGGGAGATTTATTTGGGCCTATTACCTTATAATGGATTGCAGCTCGCAAACTTAATGCTGCTGGCCGTGAATCACGGGTCTCGCCGAGCCGCGCTGGGAATCATCCCAGGCCTTTAAGGACCGTCCTGGCGGCTCGCAGAGGTCAATTTATTTTTACGCTGGAATACGAGAATCGAAGCGTTTTCATCCTGGGGATATTCATTATGTCTGACTGATGGGCCTCGGCCGCTCTTTCACCGCCGAGCCTGTTTTTCACCGCTGCCGAGAGATGCTTTTACACAGGATTTTTTTTAGAAGTCTACACTGATTTTACATGTAAAACAGACCACCAGGGAACTTGTACTGGTATTGGACACTTTAAAATCAAACAAATATGTGGTTTTGAGAAGCCCATGTTAAGTCATGTTTGGTTCATTAGAAATTCACATAATTAACAGAAGAAACAGCTCGTTTTAGGGCAGATTGTGGAACACCAGCGGAAAAGATGAAATACACAAGGCTGCCATAACTTTTGCACAGGCCAGCTTTTCATCATGTTGTATTTTCTCTGTTATAGGCTATAGGGTTAATTTTTAGTCTGTTTATACACTCATGTGTACAAATGAACATGCTCGACTTGAGGTGCCCACACTGTTGCATAAGGCTAAACAATATGGACAAAATATAAATATTGTGATTTACTGTGGCATGTTTTGATTTCGATACCCTTCAAAATGTTAAACTGCCCATATCATCGCTTTTCTGGACCCAAAGTGGTTGATGGTCTGTAAATATATTGTTGCAGACGGTACATTCCTTACTTCACACTATTCTTACAGTCCATTTCTGGAAAATAAGATACAAAAAATAAGCTACAAAAATATCTCTCCGTATTCAGGTTCAGACTACAGTAGTTTATCTCCATCCATTCATGCACCGATTTGCCAACAGTTAATAGTTAAATATTTTTTTAAAATAAAATTAAACAATAATTAGATAAAGTGTAGGCTACAACTATATTAATACTCAATTTAAAAATAAAATAATCATTTATTTAAGGTGTAGACTAGAAGTGATGCCTTAATAAGATAAACACATAATATAAAATATGATCTCTAAAATAAAGAAATGATCCTAAAACCTACTGTTAATATATAAACACTTTAAAAATATATAAAACTATTATATGAAGTGTAGGTTAGAAATGAACAAGAAATCAAACGTTGTCCATTGTTGGAGTGATAAAAAAAGAATAAGAACAGTAATGGTGAAAAAGACGGCAGCGCCACACTGTGGCCGTGTTCGGGATTGCAGACAGAGTCAGGAATATAAACGTGCTGTGAGAAGTCGTGTTAAGCTTCATGGAAAAACACTTGATTTCATGTTTCGTTATTCATTGTTGTTTCAATGCAGCACACACATACATACACGCGCATACGCACATCCCGCAAATCACACACACACGCATATCTCAAACAGTTTAAATAATTTCAGAATAAATTTGGTCAAAAAAGTGGGGGAAATTACTAAATAGAGTAAAGTAAAAGGAAAAAAAAAGCCACAGAAACAGCCCTGTAATATGGGGTGCCGTTTGTAAAAACAGCTTAACGCATTTAGAGGTGTATTTTTTTCATAATTTAGCACAATGTTCACACAATATTCACACATTTAGAGCTAAATGTGTTAACAGTGTTAGGTTTTGGTACATTTTCTTGCTGCATAAATGTTAAATTTAAAGGTTAAATATATATCTAAATGTTAAATCTAAATCTGGAAAAAATTTAACAGTTTTTTTTAAACACATTTAGCTCTAAATCTGTGAAAACATTGTTTTAAACAGTGATGGGAATAACGGCGTTAAAGTAAGGGCGTTACTGAAAAAAAGTACTTTTTCAGTATGGGGTAACCTAACCAATTACTGTTTCCATCGTTACAACGCCATTACCGTTACTGTCAATAACGTGCGGCACGTTACTGTAATTAAGCTGTTTTCATCCGGCCAGGCTGTCAGCCACAGGAGCTGCAAAGTTTTTTTCTTTTGTTTGGTGAGGGCGAGACAACAGCATAAGGGATGATGATTGGCTAAGGTCGAGTAAAATTTCATGGTAAGCCAATCAGAGGCAGAAGTGGGCGGGTGTTTACACAAACACACGCAGCTGCAGGAGAGACAGCAATAGCATTTATAGAGGCAAGAATGTATCTGTTAAATGTACATTATGTCCTGGAAATAAGTTTTTATCCACGTTGGTAACGAGCAACTCTAATCTGATGTGGCACCTCTCATCGGCTCACGTTTCATCAAAACTAGTGGCCGAGAACCTGGATGTTGATAGCAGCCCAAACCCAGGTGCGGCTAATGTGAGCTTCGCTAACGAAGGAGGAGACGGAGCCACGCCATCAAAGCAGCCTAAGCTTGATTTTTTTATGCCCCACAAAAAGCTGCTGTGACACAGACTGA
>JBBPDE010000011.1:4610540-4621133 GCA_037974605.1 Nannopetersius ansorgii
TCTCTCTCTCTCTCTCACACACACACACACACACACACACACACACACACACACACACACACACACACACACTCACATCACATGTTTACTGCTCTGTATTTATGGCCACTTGTATCTATTCTAATGTATGTTTTTACAGACAAACACACTTACTTTTGAAAGTACTTTCTGTTTATATAAATCACTTAAATAATGTTAAATACTTTTTTCTTGGTTGCCTAAGACTCTTGTGTTGTACTTTCCCTAATCTGAGCAGAAAACTCGTTAAAGTTTATATATGTGTGTGTCTGTGTAACAATACAGCAACCAAAACAAGTTCAAGACACATAAGATAATAAACACATACATACACACACACACACACACACACACACACACACACACACACACGTGCACGCTGAATAAGGTTGTTGGAAAATAGGATGTGGTTTAGGTGTAGTTCTCAGTTATTCCCGGAACACGCCACACACGATGTGCCCTCACTTCTCAAAATAACTCTTGAAAATGTCAAACAGTATGAAAATAAAACAGAAAAATAAGAAAAATCTCATTGTTTTCTGCACTGATATCACAAACAACCCCAGAATCTCACTCTCTCCTATATGCACAGCGACACACTTCATACCATGTCACTTCATAACCGTGATTAAAATAAATATATGATATGATTCATTATACGTCACATTCAAAAAATATGTTCACATTCAAAAACATCTAGTATTTTTCAAAATATAATGACTTTTGTTTAACCCTGAATCTCCTACCTATCACTAAGAGAAGTGGCCTCTCCCACGCTCTGTGTACTGGTGTGTGTTTTAAAGTTCTTTCCAGTAAATGTACAAGTGTATTCCATTTCTTAAACATGCGCATAAGCCCACTAAACACACACCTTGTCTAAGAGACAGGACTGAAAAAGGGTATAAATCCAACAGTTGAGTGTAACGGTGATGCCCTGACACAGGACACACAACAGTAACACTGCAAGAATGTCATCAATCACTGCAACTGAAAAAGCACATACTAGCTCTTGATAAAAAATCGAATGCAGGTCAATTTAGTGCACATTTAAGCAAAAACAAACGTTTAGGACTGGCCCAAAATGAAAAATAAAACTACCATAAAGATCCTTTCTGATACTGTGTCACTTATAAATTCATATTTCTGATGCATAATTACACTGTTCATGTTTTGTCAGTGTACTGCAGATAATAATTCTCTTCATCTTATTTTTATATATATATATACTTGGGATGTAAACATGAAATGCTGCTTATTTGTGTGCCATGACTAGATCCATCCTTTAATGTGTGATTTCCAGCGTGGAAAAAGTGCTCAGCTGAGAAATCAGTAAAGCCTGAATTGTTCACTCGCCAATCACGTCAGGATCTGTGACCAACTGTGGGTGTAGATTAAAAAGTAGAGTAAATAGAGTAAATAAACATTGAAAATATTTTTCTAAACACAGAAAAACACAATATAAAATGATGTTTCAACTTAATTTTTTTTTAGTTTTGTTGGCTTTCTATTTTAAGTTCGTTTTAACTCAAAACTAAGGCAGCCTTAGAATTAATGTTTTACACAAAACTGTGTGACATAAATCTGTTTATGGGGACATGATGCACGAGCTGGAATCAAATAAATTCAATGCATCACTTTTCAGTGCACTCCACTGAATCTACATGAGAGTTTTATTGGAATTATCTTAACCGTATATCCTCTTTTTTGGCTTAAATATGAAACGTCCTGCTAAAGAAGCTTCTGCTAAGCACACCTGTGCTGGAGGACCACAGCCACCACTTCCTCATGCCGTGATGTAAACGCTCACTGCACAGATTTGCATGCTGACCTTATTAAGAAACGACATGTGGTCAGGGAGCTTTGATCTGGACAGAGCGGAGCTCCCGAAACTACCTGCACTGCACATGTTCATGTTTTTCTGCTCTAACGCATCTCATTCTGATCATTAGCTAACGATGTGACTCAGGGGTCTTAGCCCTGCAGCCCAGGTGGGCTTTAAGACTGGAGTTATCTAGTCTAATCTTGAAAACCCTGTTCTCACACTACTATCTGCACTTTTGCTCTCCTGTCACTGTTTGCAAATGCAGCCAGTACACTCACCCCCTGATCCTCTGTGAAAAAGGTGAGAAATTCGAATCCTTCTTTCGGTTTTGGCGTTAAATCAATAATGGAATGTAGGTTAGAGCAGTTTAATAATACTTCAATGTCTAGATAGATCGACACGAACAACAGATGTTAAACTTATAATGCAAGAGACAATTAATTGATTGATTAATTATTCATGCATAAAATAGTTTCACCATTTCTTCTTCTTTAGCTCACACGAAAGTAAGAAATATGACACAAAGAGACAGAGTCCTAGAAAATGGTTGCTTTGCTTAATAGTGAGTCCATGTGACTGGACTTTCCCTGCTTCCTTAAAGACAGCTCTTCATTCATCCAACAGGTTTCATCTGGTCAGGTCTGGATAATCAAAACCCTTTAGATGTTGTTAGAATAAATCTAGACCAGTTGCTCTCAGTCCTGGCCTTTGTTCAGTCCTGCATATTTTGGTTTGTACTATGTTCAGAAACACCTGATCCAACTACCCAGAAGCACTTCTCCAAATCTTCCTGGTAGGAAGAAGAAACTTTGATTTCTCTAAAGAATCTTTTGTGGAATCTTTCAATGCTGTCCTGCACATTTTGGTGCTTTCCATGCTTCAACATACCCACTGTAACTCAATAAAGCAGTCCAGTCTTATCCACAAAGGGTGGTTGTGGTTGAAGGTTTTCATTTCAACAAAGCAGGAGCTCATGATTGTTTGACGACTGAGACCAACTGATTAAACAAGTGGACTCCTCTGTGCTCCGGTTAGGGTGGTATGAAAACTAGCAGTATAGGACTGAACTCTCTGCAGTGCGAGGCTATGTTAGCTGAGCTGATAAGTTGGATCAGGTGTGAAGACTAAAATGAAGTCCAGGGTTACAAACTACCGCTTTAATAATGAGATGTGCACTTGTGGAAAAACCTTTTGAAAGTTTAAAGAAGTTATCACATATTTAAGAACAAACAACTTTTCCTAGAAAGTTTTTGGTGTTTTTAAGAGAGCTGATGTGGGTCTGCTGGAGCAGAGAAAACACTAGAAGGTGCAGGACAGGGCCAGGGCTGGGAACAGCGCAAGTACAGGAAAGCCCATCTTGCAGACACTCCTTCACATCCCTTTTGATCAGTATAATGAATTTGATTAACACAATAAAGTCCCCACTCCACCCTAGAGAGAAAAAGAAACAATCAAAACCTCTTCATCGTTTCATTTTCGGACGCAGACGGAACAGAATCGGACTGCGCTCCATTTCGCATTTTTTTTTACTTTAGCTCTTGATCCACCGTGCTCCCCACAGGGCGAGCGGATCCCACCGAAACTCTTACTGAGACCCCCCGCCCCATCGCCCTCCCACCGCGCGCGCCATTGGTCGCCTCCCAGCTTAAAGCAGGGAGCCGCGGGCAGGAGGAAAAGGCTTTTGCTGACACCTATCCAACTTTTGTAAGTGTCTCTCTCTCTCGCTCTCTCTCTCTCTCTCTCTCTCTCACTCTAATTCAGTCTCTCTTTCTCCACCTCCCGCGCGTTGTTGAGCGCATCCCGGGCCCTGGCGACCCGAAAACAGCCACAGATCTCTCCAGTGCCGGGTGACGATAGGGGGTTGGGAGGGTGTGTGTGAAGAGTCGGACATGAGCAGCCCCGATGCGGGCTACGGCAGCGACGAGCCGCGCGTGAGCATGGCCGGCGCGGGCCGGTGCGCGTGGACCGAGGCGCAGAGTCCCGCGGGCGAGAGCAAAACGGCGCGCGCGCGCACGGAGCCCCGCATCCGCAGACCGATGAACGCGTTTATGGTCTGGGCCAAAGACGAGCGCAAGAGGCTGGCGCAGCAGAACCCGGACCTGCACAACGCAGAGCTCAGCAAGATGCTCGGTGAGTGTGTGTGTGTGATTACGGCGGATAGTTAAAAAAAAAATTCTGCTATTAGAGTTTGACATTCTGGCTCAAGTTATCCGTCTAACTTGAGGTCTGAAGTCCCGGCAGCGCGCTTTTCCTACACTTACGTAACACGAACGAACATGAGTAAAAATCCTCTCATCAGAGATTAATTTCATTAGGAGGTTTTAAGCTATTGGAATAGGGGGGAGGGGAGTACGATTTAAATGGAACGAACCATATTTAGATAATTATGTGTTTATTCTTACCTTCAGGTGGTAAACAAGCATTCATAAAGGAACAGAAATTAATGTAACCCTCTTGTCCTGTAAACTCTGCAGTTTAATGAAGCTCCTCAGACTTTATTTTGCTGTTAATGTGTATTAGTGGACATAAGGTCATACAGGACAGCATGTGCGACACAAAGGCCATGGGACAAGAATAATACATCTATTTTGTATGTGCCTAGTTATAGTACTTTTATTACTTTTATCATTATTATCATTATTATTATTATTATTATTATTATTATTATTATTATTATTGTTGTTGTTGTTGTTGTTGTTGTTGTTATTATTAAGCTGAAACTAAAATAGTCTCTTTACTTACCTGATGGCCAGAACTCCTGATTCCCTTCTGCAGACCACCAAGAAAGACCTGTTATTCAAGATACTGACAGCAAGCGTATTGTGATTTTTCTCAGAGGCCCACAGTTTGTCTTTTTGGAATGTCAGGCAATAGAATGTAGATGTGACTTTGCTTAAACTGGGAAGATGCAAAGGCTGAAGAACAGACTGGGGAAATCATATTAACTCTCTGAAACTGACAATTGTTAATCAAAACTGCTTTGTTTAACCCCTTCTCCTGGTTTTAATATGCTTAGCACCTAATTTAGATTTTATACCATATCCATTTTCATATGAGAACAGGTTTTTTATCAACTAAAGTCAGTTGTCTCGGATGTCTTTCTATATAATTAGTCAGTGGGTTAGAAGGCATTAGAGAAACTGTGATAAAGGAACCTGCAGCGGAACTGTTTGAGGCCATTCAATTCAATGACCTTTCCAGGTGCCTTTCTGCCTCAGAATACATTTCAGCTGAGTGGACAGCATTTCTTATATTTTAGACACAATTATTGTCTCTGTAAAAGTAAATAACAAAGTAGAAATTATTTTTGTTTATTAGTTTCACTGTCAGAACAAAAATGTCTAACATCAATTTTATTTCATAATTTGAACGTGCTAGTCTGTTTCTAACCAACAGAAATTTCCCTAGATATTTTACATTTTGTCACATTAACACTGAAACGACAACGACAATGTATTGATTATATGCAAAAATTTTTAATAGGTGTTTAATAGGTTTAAAGCTCTATGTTTCTTGCATAGAGCTTTAAGCAAAATGATAAATGTGCTTCTGAGTGACCCGAAAGGAATCAGAAAGGAAATTTCCTCCTCTAATAAAGGCAGCTGATGGAGCTTAGCTGTGAAGCAAGAGGTCATCGGTTTGATCGTAGTTGATAACAGCCATTGTGCCCTTGAGGCACTTAACCTCCTATTGCTCCTGTGGCAGGGACAGTGCTTCAGGCAGACGTGTCATTTAAATGTTTATCCTCTAAGTTCTACAAGATAAACTTCCTTAAACCAGTTGTTTATGTCTGTGTATGGCTAGAACTGCTAGGAGTTCAGTTCTGCATGTGGAATTACAGTCTTATATTGCTGGAAAAGTGTTGGGTCATTTTATCCTCGTGTCCTGGTGTTTGGAATGACTGCATGCAGGGCATTCACAGATATGGGGCCACATGATTTTTGACTGCACTGGGCCAAATAATTACATTTGAATAAGGTTTCATAGCAGTGATTTAATATTACCACTGTGGTTACAATAGTTTTAAGAGTTATAACTAGATAAAAGGCCATGGGTTTAAGGGGTTAACCTTTTTTAACAACTGACCATAATGAGCAGTACTGACAGTTGTATCTCTCTTTCTCTTTTTTAGGCAAGTCATGGAAAGCATTATCTATGTTGGACAAGCGACCTTTCGTGGAAGAGGCGGAGCGGCTGCGTGTGCAGCACATGCAGGATCATCCGAACTACAAGTACCGACCTCGTCGCCGCAAACAGGTGAAGAGGATAAAGCGGCTGGACTCAGGCTTCCTGTTGCCTGGCGCCTCTGAGCCCCAAGCCCCTTTGGGCATGGACAGTCTGGGGGTGGGTTATTCCCTTCCCCCCGTGGGTTTGCCTCAGGCCGGCCTACCTCAGTACTGCGATGCACAAGGACTGTTTGAATCCTACAGCCTGCCCACCCCGGATTCGTCTCCAATGGACGCCATGGCGACAGAGACCGTGTTCTTTGCCGGCCACACTCAGGAGGACCACCACTCTCAGGCAGCTTATGGCTATCATCACCACCACCAAGAGTACGCGTCTCCAGGACAACAACACACATTTATTAATCCACCGGTCCAGGGCAGTAACCGTAGTGACACACACTCCCATGTTAGCATTAGCGCGAATATGAACACACACACTCATGGCAACGCACAAGCCACCCTAATGGGAAGTGCACACTCTCAGGAACTTGGGAATGCAAACAGCAGCCATAACATGAATGCTCACCACAATCCCCTCCATTCACATTCTTTATCTCAGGCAATCTTCAACAGGAGCATGTCGCCTAGCTCCAGTCAGGCCCCGCCCCCCACCTACCTGAGCTGTCCCTCCAGCCTGAGTGTCTTCTATAACCCCGCCTCTCAACTGAAACGTCCAGTTGAGCAGTTGTCACCTCCCCAGGACAGTCATGCTCATCCTCACACCGTGGCTGAGCAACACTCACGCCCCCCTACAGAAGCCCACCGACATGCTCCAGAAATACTAAATGAAGTGGACAGCAGTGAATTTGAGCAATATCTCTCATATGGGGTTCCTCACGCACCCATGCAGGGATCTGACCTGATCTCCTCTGTACTGTCTGACGCTAGTACGGCTGTGTATTACTGCAACTATAATAACACCTGAAGACCCTACAGCATGTTACACTGGAAAAAGAGACAAATATAACAACACTGGAAAATATAAACATTATTTCCACGAAAATATATATTAAGACATTTATTGCTAAGTCAACCAAGAGATAAGACTGCCCTAATGTAAAATGCTTTATTCATGTGGAAAGGATGTACACGTCTGAATCAAAGAAATTCAACTTCTCACTTTTTAACTCCTGAGCTGGCAGTAAAGAAAGACCTAAGACTGTCTGAAAGTGTTACATCAAACTTCCTTATTGGCATTTGTATCGACAGAAACATACAGTGAGCTAAAATACCTACAAACGTAACATGGATTAAATTTGAATAAACTAATTTTTTTCTTAAACTTTAAAAAAATATCTGAGACAAGACACACAATCCTGATAAATTCTGTAAATATGTTTTTTATAAAATGAAGTGTACAGTGATTAGTGTTTTAAAATGTAATTTCATACTTTTTTTGCACTTTTGGGAAATAAAATCTCAAAGATTCTTTTTGCATCACGTTTTTGTCTCTTTCCCTCTGCTTCCCCCCAACTTTGCATTGTGCACTTCTGACCCTCTTTCTTTCTCCTCTCTCTGTGTGTGTGTGTGTGTGTGTGTGGGTGTGTGTGTGTGTGTGTGTGTGTGTGTGTGTGTGTGTTCTTGATTCAGGGAAACTAAGATTAACACACTTCTTCCTGTTTAAGGCAGCTCTGTTGGCTCCAATGACTTAAATATGATCGTAATCTCTGCACCTTCACCAAACAAAGTCCATCATTAACATCAATAAGAGCCTGAGCTCACCCACCCATATATACACACACACACACAATAACACACCTCCACACTCACAAACACTCTCAAACTTTCACACAAACACAGGCCTGTCAGAGCCCGAGAATAAAAGTCAGGCCAGCGGAGAAGCCGTGTATTGTGCTTGGTCTCATAATAGAAACAATTAGCGTTCGTCTGAACTGGTTTGTGTGTTTCTGCGAGTGCGCAGCTCATTTTCTGTTTGAAAAAGGAAGAGGTTCTGTGGACGAGGTCACTGACACTGACCTGCCGTCCCTTTTTAGCAAACTGACGGAAACATGCACCAACGACAAGTTTTTAGACACAGACCCCCAGATTCCCACACTGACCCATTCGGCATGTGTGTGTGTGTGTGTGTGTGTGTGTGTGTTGTTTTGTGAGTTACAAGTCAAACAATAGGCTTTGTCCCCACCCAGAAGCACCTGAGTGGGTGTGTTTGCACTTGTAACAAAGAATGGGCTGTGTGTGCTGGGGGCTGGGAACAGCTGGATGAAATCTACCTAATACCCAAATTAACCAGCTGATTAATGTAAATCCTAACATTGGCCTCATTGGGCACAGAAAGGCAAGCTCAAAGCCCCTCGTAATACAGCACAGTCATATTCATGAACCATTAAAAGGAACAATTCAGTTAATAAAGCTAAAGGTGCAAATAACCTGAAACGAAAGGGAACTTATTCATATATTGAAATGACATCATGCTAAGCCCTGATGGTACCTAGTTTCTACTCATTGTAAGATGCCTGATCGACATATATATATATATATAATATAATCTTTGAAATATGCGAATTACATTCTAAGAGCGGAAGTGACAAAGTAAATAAGTTTTAAAAGGCTTTTCAGTATGAACATAACAGATAAACAAAAAAATCATTAAAACACACTGACATACAAACTTTACCAAAAGTGCAAAAACATGAATTTACACTTTATTAAACTGATCATTGTACACTGTTTACTTTGAAACAGAATATATTTGCCACGCTTGCCAGGATCTTTCGAAACATTTCAGTAAATGTATGTAATTCTGGGTATTTTACCTCCATTCCATTGTATGTTTCTATGGACTAACAAGCTAGTACAGATGAGTTAGATCATGTGTTTACTAAGTAAAGTATCTGTCTACAGCCCTGATAGACAACCATGACTAGGAAAACAGCGAACACTGATAAAAAGGACGCTGGAGTCTCTTACACTCAAGTTCTGTAAGTGAAGGACACAGTGTCCATCAGAGGCAGCTGCAGTGGACAGGGCGTCTCCTGTCTGAAACGGAATGTATGTGTGTGTGTGTGTGTGTGTGTGTGTGTGTGTGTGTGTGTGTGTGTGTGTGTGTGTGTGGGTGCACGTGTATTTGAATGTATGTGTGAGTGACTGGGTTTTATAATCCTTGGAATATGAGTCTCCTCCCTGGCCTTATCACTTTCATAGGCACGGCTTTCCCAAACCCAGTCCAGTTGTGCTGCTTCTAAATATAAACTCACACTTGATCGGTGCTCCAAGCTCTGACACAATAAGCTATTTTCACTGATTTGACCCTTATGAGTATATATATATCAGTCCTGCTTACACACACAGTCTTAAAATGTTCCAGTGAGGTAAGGGTTTTGTGAGAACTTTTCAGTTTCAACGGCTGTCTAAACAGGCCGTCGTTTGCATGATTATAATCAATATTTCTCTTACAGCAAACCGAGCCTGAAAAGACAACGGTTTTTAAAAGGGTATGTGTAGTTTGTTATTCAGTTTAGGACATTTCCGATGTTTGTTTCTATTTAAGACTGTGTTTACTCTATTAAAGGCTATAGATTACTCATGTAACAATATTATTCACAGATAAACCCGAGTCATCATACGGTTCAGATACTGGTTGCATATAGTGAGAGCCATCACTCAACATGTTACTGGAGCTGTTCCTAAATTAGCTTTTCAGGTGTCCATGCTGCCCAGGCTTTCCTGCCAAATGTCTCAAAATAAAACACATGAGGTGGTGTTATTTTGTTATATAAGTAGCTTTTTCAGGTGAGAAAAGCAACCTATGTGAGCTAAAGTGACCACTTGTAAGAAATTCAGTCTGTATTGTGGATGCTATTTATACTAAATTGTATAAATAACAATATTATAAGAGTTTTTCTTGTAAATCACTGTATTTGATCTCTACATCTGAGATCTGGGTAGTATATAATATATATATATATATATATATATGTGTGTGTGTGTGTGTGTGTGTGTGTGTGTGTGTTATTTCTACACTGTTTTTGACAAAAATAAGCTGCATTGTTCTGCTGCGAACAGTAATCAGCAAATTGGTGATTATTGTCTTATTCACATATAAAAGTTAAGATACTCATCAGCACAGTAGTTTTGGAACATCTTAAAAATAGGATATGTTTTGCAGACCGTCGGTGAAATATTTCTGAACAAAAAGATGAATGTGGTTCATTGTGTTTAATATTGGAGCGTTTGTGGAAGTTTCCAAGAGCACCTGTCGGCATTTCCTCAGCAAGGGGACTGTCTAGGCTACTTACCCTGTGAAAGATTAGCTGGGAACATCCTCATTTGCGCAGGAAACCAAGTTCTCTAAAATTCACAGCGCTTCCAGTTCTCCGGGAAAGACAGAAGGATTTCCTCCTAAATAAAAATACATCAGAATAAAACTAAATAAAGAAGAAAGGGCAAAAAATAACACAGGTCAGACACCTTTGTCAGCATATACATTTATGGGTGTGTGTGTGTGTGTGTGTGTGTGTGTGTGTGTGTGTGTGTGTGTGTGTGTGTGTGTGTGTGTGTGTGTGTGCA
>JBBPDE010000011.1:4623132-4642130 GCA_037974605.1 Nannopetersius ansorgii
TGTGTGTGTGTGTGTGTGTGTGTGTGTGTGTGTGTGTGTGTGTGTGTGTGTGTGTGTGTGTGTGTGTGTGTCTAGGAACATTTATCTATGCTGTCTGAGCTTTTATGTTTCAACTGAAGTATACATCTTTGTCTAGACCTATTTTTGACTTGGGAGAGTGCTTTTGGTGCCGCATGTGTATCTTTTTGTGTGTATGTGTGTGTGTCTTCACTCCGAGGAAAGACCTGTGGATAACCCGGGCAGATTAGCAGGCTGGCATGGTGTGGGGTTGGGAGGGCAGCCTGGACGGGAATTCCAGTGGAAAAGCGGTCAGGACCCGGAGCAGCAGGGAGCCGGGCAGGAGGAAGTGTTTTGCCAGGAGTCAACCCTAGGCCTGGAATTGCTGCTTCCTCCATTCTGCACAGCCGCCTCTTAAAAAGAAAACGATCTGGAAAAACCAGGAGTTCTCCTTTCATCAGGTTTTGAGTCCCAGTTCGGCCATTTACAGGGTTTGGCCTCTCAAAAGGTCATCTGGAGTCTTAGTGAATTGGGCACAGGGACAGAAAATGAGGTTAGCTTTTGGGAGAAGGAAAATAGCATTTGTTTTTTGAGAGTGCATGTGTGTGTATGTGTGTGTGTGTGTGTGTGTGTGTGTGTGTGTGTGTGTGTGTGTGTGTGTGTGAGTTCTACATGTCACACTTGAATACAAATCAAAATCTCCTTATTCTGCATGAGGGCACTCTGGATCACTGGGCCTGAGTATGAACCCTTAAATAGCTTTATTAAACTCTAAACGCTTTCAAACTTTAGCTCAAGCTCTTTTAAATCAGGCAGACAGTCATAATTAGTGGAGGAATATGTCATTTGTTGTTTTGAGCGTGCATATGTCTGTCTGTGTGTGCATGCGCAAGTTTCACATATCAAACCTATCCCTTATTTCATCCTAAATGTGTCCCGAATAGTTTCTCAGTAAGAGTGTGCTCAGGGATCTGGTGCCGGCGCCGCGACTGCAGTGAAGGGTTAAATATAGTCACATACAGCAGACACACACACACACACACACACACACACACACACTCACATTCTGTCCAGATATCTCAGTACTGCAGAGCTTATGAGTAAAATATTTGGATGTCATCTTGTGTGTCTACAGCTGAGGGTCTTTTGCTGATTTAGCAAAGAGAAGACCCTATTTTCCAATAACCTTAAATACTGAACTACCTTACACACACACACACACACACACACTTGTAGTTTCTTATCAGTTAAGGTAAATGCTGCTTGCTCTGCTGGATGTTTGGCATTCCTCCTCTCTGTTTTGTTTTGGGAATGGTTTGGACTCGGCAGGAGACCACACCGGCATTCCAAAACTTCTTCAGTTCCTGCAGGTCCAACATTCTTTCCCTGTGTAGACACACTTATGGAACATGTGCACATTCCCACTCATCACGGCTCCCTTGGGTAGCGGCGGTTGTTTGATCTTTCTTAGCCTTAAACCAACCTTGCAGCAGGCGCTCTGTATGTCTCCCTGCCTGTGTGTGTTTTTTGTGAGTGACAGGCAGTGTACTGCATAAGTACATAAGTATGTTTGTGTGTTGACCTGAGATTTTGACTTCATATTGTCAGAACAAGACCATATAATGTGAGCATGTTTAAGCAAACACTTTGATTTATTCTGCCACCATAATCACTCTGACACATTTCAGAATCATCATATACAGTCTACTCTTGTCAAACTTAACAGTTTTTTTTCTGATGATCAACAATTCCCTAGTTTTTCTTCTTCCTTAAGTTAAGAATTGGGTGTCATCTTCGACAGCACTCTCTTTCAAAGCACACATTAACACTGTCACCAGCTATTTAACGTAAATCAGCGTCGTCTGTTCCTCCTGCCTAATGGTGATGCCATGCTCATATATGCTTTGATAACATCTCGTTGACTGTATTTTTGCTGTGTTTTTGCTGAGCTCCCCCACCAGCCTTCAGTTGGTTCAAAGTTCTGCTGTTTGTGTTTTTACCAGTATCACTCCAACAGAACACATTACTCCAGTGCTTTTCAAACTTCATTGGATTCCTGTTATACGTGATATTAGGGCTGTAACGATACACCAAACGCACGATTCAGTTTGTATCATGTTTTTTGAGCCACAATACGATTCGTATCATGATTCTTTTGAGAGGGGATGCTTAGTGTAAACAGTAGCATTTGAACATTTGTCATCCTCAGGTTAACCACAGAATTATGAATCAATAATCGCTTCTTTTGTATTCAGCCTGCACAGAAGGCCACAAGGAATCAAGGCCACAGAGTCGATTCTTCAGCTACCGACCATTGTCCAAAACTAAAACACGCTCTGCCCAGCTGGTCAAAATCGCACAAAAACACAACAAAACTCTTACAAACAAACTCCTCAGCAGTTTTATCACAACCAGTAAGCTTATAGACACTAAAGTGAAGTGTCATAATTTCCTTTTACTTACACCTAGGAAGGTCAGAAAGACTCACGGGTGGGCTCGTTTAAATCGTAACAGCCTCTACTATTGGTTACTGCCTGAAATTGATGTGAAAATATTCCAATCATGGTGTTAAAAAAAGGTTTTATTAGGAGGTGTACCACCAACGGGCCGGCCCCCTAGTGGTGAAAGCTAACAGATGTGGTAGCATTGGATCTGGACGGGCATGATAACACTGCTTCACAAGGTTCGTGGATCTTTTAATTTTGAAAGTTGTTCATAATGTATCCCCAGTCCCTTCTGACCTCCTACACATCTACACACCCTCCCATACGCTCAGACTTTCCTTTTCATCAGCTGGTTAAAGCGCCTGTCTAGTAAACAAGAGATCCTGGGTTTAAATCCCAGAAGTACTTCTTCTGGTTCCGATTTTGGGCTGATGACTTGTGAAAATATTCTCCTTGTTTCCCCCTCTCCCACACAACAAACAAAACACTCAACACACACGCAGTCGTGTCCTTATCCTTATTAAGCATGTACAATGAGATTAGGCAAAGACCCAGTGGCCACCTGGTTCTAAAACACAGAAACACAAAGTTGGGCCAGTGTGACAAGAGCTGTATGAGTAGTAACAGGTAATTTACTACAGGCCTGATCATAACATTTTAACTGATGATTAATTGCCATATAAATCATTGTACATTAGAATTTAATCATCCTTGCAACTTTTACAGTTTTATTTTTTACCACTTTTACAATTCTTTATGGCCACACTGGCTGATTAGGTTTCTCGTTTCCCATCTAACTGTACTTTGTGCCTAACTACGCTATACTAACATATACTAACATATTCACAATATTGTGAATATGCACATATACAGATGTCTACAGCTAAACAGAATCATGGGCAGGTAATCAAGCTTATGGCGTGCATGATAAATGGGGAAATTGGACATTTCAGCAGGAATACCCTGTGATATCAGATTCCCAACTTCGAAAAATGTGAGGAGACTCACCTACTCCAACCTCAAAATCCAATATTTTTGCTCAGTGCATAAAGTTGTGAAAACTATAGTCAGTACTGTTTATCAGGACTTCTGTCTTATTTACATGTTTCTCTTGAGAGTCTCATCAGCTATTTAGCTAAAAAATAAACAAAAATTAGTTGTCACTATCCAGTGAATGTGTCATAGCACTAAGATTCAAGATGTGTCTCAGTGAATGTTCTTCTTGCTTTCTATTTTTGTGCTTTTTTCTATTTTCTGCATGTTCTGCCAGAGTTTGCGAAACCTGCTAGAAAATATCTGATGAACTACAATAACTGTCTTTGTCTTTATCTGAGTTGTGATCAGGCAATTACGTAATTATTGTGATAGGCCTATACTTAGACATACACTCAGGCCTATACTTAGACTTATATAACATTGTTTTTGTACACAAATAACTTTTTAAGTACATAACCTTTATGTCAGTTGATAACTGTTTATTTATTCATATGATAAAGCCGCTGACTTAAATTTCATTCATTCATTCATGCGCAGAAACACACACACACACACACACACACACACACACACACACTCACACACACCTAAAGAGGGCCCTCCTCAGTGTGGCTGGGATTAGTAGTGAGCAAAGATTAAGCAAATTAATGCTGAAGCCATTGCCCAGAATAACTCAGTCGCCATCACGGAGCTCCACTGTCCAGCATGAGGGGGCAATCGCTCTACCCTTACTTTCTACTCAATATGGGAATTCTGGTGAGTGTGAAAATACTTTCAGAGCGTGTTACTATTGAATAAAAATGACAGTTTTGTGTTAGCTTCTTTTCTTATTTTGCAGTTATTTGAAGATGCAGTTGTTGCCCTGGTAATCTTTCCTGAGGTGAGTCTGTATCCAGCACACTAAGGGGGTTGTTGATGGGCTACATAACTCTTTTGAGCGTTTACCTAACAACATTGTGTTATGTCCACTGCTAAATGCCATAAACGTAAACATTATATAGTCTCTGAGATCTATAAAATCTGCTAGGAGATGAAGATGACAGTGTGTCGACTAAATCATGAAGAAAAAAAAACAAAAGACATGTATTCTTGTGACTGTCGAAATGAGTATTTTCGAGTTTAAGTGGATAGTGAGTATGGCTGGTAATTATTAGTAGTATCCAGTATAATCAAGGCTGTTTTTTCAACATCTATTTCCTTGGGACAGGTTTAATTTGGTTTACCTGCATTACTTTAACATTAAAGGAAAGGCTGTTAATTTAGTGAATGTTCCATCTACACTGAGAAACCCATTTCAACTGTCTGACTGACTTGTCTGTCTTGCTTGATGTCGTGACTGTGTTTAATCTGGCAAAGTCAGGCAGTAAACAACACCTGGCATCAAACATGTTCAGTCTGCAGCACTCTTAGTTACACTCACAAACAACAGCCCTTTCTGTGCAGTTTTGCTTGTATCAGTGTTACTCAGACTAATTTGGCGTCAAAATGTATAAATGGAATACACTGATCTTTAACTTGATTGAACTGCAACAAACTGAATTGAACTTTACACTGCTCATAATGAATAATCATGACTTTCTGTCAAAATAAAAATGCCAGACTGCTGTAAAAGTTTTATTAATTTGGCAATACGCTTGGTACTGCATAAATAGGTTCTTTTTAGTATGAAAAATGTATTATCATTATAAATCAATATAATTGTGAAATTTCATGATGCATTGAATCGTTTTTCAAAGAATCCTAACGGGGCCAAATATTTTGTGGTCTAAAGTAAAGTGGCCCCTTATAGTCACACTTTTCTGCATTTAACCCATTTACCAAGTGAAACAGTGGTCTGCCACCAACCGGGGGCACCCGGGGAGCAGTGTGTAGGAACAGTATCTTACTCAAACCCACAACCTTATGAATGGAGGAGGAACCCCCTAACCACTAGATTCAAACCCACAACCTTATGAACGCAGGGGAAACCCCCTAACCACTAGATTCAAACCCACAACCTTATGAATGGAGGGGGAACTCCCTAACCACTAGACGTCCAGCTGCTCCACCACTATACCACTAACTCTGTTTTCTCACCCTCGTCTTTCATACCCCTCTTTTCTTATGTGCTCCACTACAGTGACATTATGAACGAAGCTACAGCAGTGCGGAAATTCCCACCGCAGGCTCAGTCCTCTGGCAGCATCCATACTTTGATGACATCCCGCCAACCATACATGAGTCAGCCTATTGCCTCAAAGCACGTGTGCTTCTACAAAAGCGGAGATGCGCAGTTCAGTGGTTTACCTGTGGTTATCAACAGCCGAACTTTTAAGACCTTTGAGGCCCTACTGGACAGCCTGTCGAAGCGCGTTCCGCTGCCCTTCGGAGTCCGCACTATCACTACACCACGTGGCCACACAACAGTCCGCTCCCTAGACCAGCTGCAACATGGGCATTCCTACATCTGCTCTGACAAGCGCACCGTGAAGCCCATTGACCTGGAGCGTGCACGACGCAAGCCACCACCGTGGTACCACGCCCGGCCCGTCAGCAGCAAGCGCTTTACACGAGAGCGAAAGAGTCCTCGCCCTCGCAGCTCTCGCAGGGCCAGACGGAATGAGCAGGCAGCTCTGCTGCCCACACCCAAGCGGCTGGTAGTGTTCCGCAATGGAGATCCAGAAGTGAAGCATACGCTTTTACTGCAAAAGAGGACCACACACTCGTTTGAGGCTCTGCTGGATCATGTATCTGAGGTCATGTGCTTCCCGGTGTTGAAGCTGCACACACCAGAAGGAAGAAGGGTGAGATGTCTGGCCCTATTTCTTCTTTTTTGTCTTTTGTTGTTTCCAGGTGTCAACCTCAACTCTGCTTTTGTTTCCATCACCTTTTTAACAAAAGGATGGAGTTTCAGCATGGAGTTTAACATAAGAACGCCAGTTAAACTGTTACAGTTCTTAACAAATTTCATATGGATTACTATGATGTTAAGGGTCAGTGTCCCAGACAGAGAATATGCTTAAGAGTCTTGTACTGCCAAGTATTCTAAAACTTTTCTAACTTTCTAGAACGAAATGTGGTCCAGTAAAACAGACTGGACAGTAGAGGAATATTTCAGTAACCCTTGATTATGGGACATGGATATGACCTAACGCTTGCTCTGACCACTCTGGTAGGTTTCGTGTTCAATGGATTATTTTTAAATAATCCGTTTGGGGTTTTTTTTGTTGTTGTTATGAGCGTTTACCACAGCTGTGTTATGTGCACTGTGAAGGTCATGATAAATTTAGTTTGAATCAGATTTGGTGGAGTTTTTAGGTTACAATTCAGAATTAAACCTGTCTAAACCGGATCATTTAGTCTTAACAAAGTAATTTTCTGGCTAGTCATTTTTTATCTTCGTCCTTACTTGCACAATGTGCACCAACTGTTACTTATCTAGGAAACAAGCCACCCAAACTGACCTTTTGTTTACTAGAGGTGAAAAGGAGACTTTTAATTGACCTTGGGTTGGACCAAATATGAACATGACTTTATGTATGAGACTAATTTAAATACTTGGGATGAGTGCGTGCATTGGTATTACTGCATTTTACCTTGTATATTGCTAGCTAGCTTGTCTATAGCAGCTATGAACATAAATAACACAGAGGGGCTTACAGAAAACCCATCACCCAGAGGCATTAAGCCTCTTTGCCATCTCATCCTATTATACTGCACTGCATCCAGGGGCAGTACCTGAAGTGGGCAATCACATATACTCTATATGTGAGGTCTCTGTAATATGACATCTGAAAAGGTAATTACGGTGAGTTTTTAAAAAATGAATATAATTTGCTGTATTGCAGGTGGACGGACTTCCCGCACTGATCTTGAGTTCGGGGGTATTGGTAGCTGCTGGACGTGAGCCTTTCAGGAAAGGAAACTATGATGTCCAGAAACCTTCTGCTCCAACTTGGTTACCAGCGAAAAGCGTAGGACGGCTGCATCCTGTGTCTCGTAAGTCTGAAACATTATTGTAAAACATCTCTTTTACAATACTGGCAGTTTTGTGCCATAGATTATTATATTAACTCTACCATCAAAAGTAATTTTGTGCAGATTAGATGGAGAAACACTTCATTCTGTGTAATTCAGAATCGTTTCCGCTTCTGCAATTTAGATTTTTCTTTAACACTCGTCTACTCTACTGTCTACTGTTTCTAATGCTCCACTGGCCTGTATATAGGTATGACTGTCTAAGGTTGAGATTAGCTGGCTCTGATATCTCCAGTAATACCTACTGTGACCTACATCTTGTAAGATGCTTCATAACTGGTTCATATGCTTACTTTCTCTAATCTCAGTCCTTTCTCTTTTTTTCCCCTGTGAATACTTTCCTGCTGCACTGGATGGGCTAATCAATCTGTTGCATTTCATATCTGCTTCTGGTAAAATGCTGTCCTCTTTTTCCCTTCATGAAAATATTTATGGTAATCCAAAAACTAATTATCCACAATAACCTTTAAAGGAAAAACGAAACCCATGACAAGTAGCACCAAATCTCGTCCATTTTCACCTTCTTCAGAGCGCTACATTGTAAATCAGATACAGAGTAGTTTTGCAGGAAGCGCCTATAACTGCCCAAGTATCCCCACTGGTTCTGTAGAAATGGAGAGTGGTCAGTTGCTGGAATCAGTTGCAGAAACAGACACAATCGCTTGCCTGGATGGTGATGGTGAGGAGGACATTCACATGCCGACTGAAGATGACATTGAAAAGTCCTTTCGGGTCAACCAGGATGGTAGCATGACTGTGGAGATGAGGGTGCGTCTAACTATTAAAGAAGAGGAAACAGTTCACTGGACAACCACGCTTAGTCGCTCCAGTGTGGCCAGTCAAATGAAGACCGTTTCTGAATTGCATTCTGATCTGGGTGCACCCTTGTCTGACAACATTCAGTCTGATGTCGACCCTCTGGACTCAGAGGTAATTCAAGATTGCTCTGAAGAACATGCCTTCCATAAGGAAAGGGATAGAGAGATGGAGCCACGAAAGCAAATCATGATGGTAACAGAGACCCAGCAGCCCCTTCCCTCGACCCCTGAGTGGTGTAAAGTTCAGCAAAAGCAATCTGTTGGGAGCACAGTGAAAGTCACAGAAACTGAGATTCAGGAGAATGTACTGGGATCATATGCCTACAAGGAAGAGACAAGTAAAGGGGAGATAAAGCAGGAGCACTGTATGATACGGCAGTGCCGAAGTCGCCCTGTACCTAAACCCCGGAGCAACCTACCCTCTGAACTGAATTCAACCACATCACAACTGCAGTCCAACAGCTACAAATCGGCAGAGATTCTGCAACTGCAGGACAAAGGTGAGGTCCATGAGACAGTGCTCCACATCTATGAACAGCAGACCTGCCAGGAGAATTTCTTTGCCAACACACAGCTTTGCATGCAGGGAATGAACACTTACAGTTCACCTGGAGCTCGGCCAACGTCGTCCGACGCTGCATTTCCTGCGTCTTCTGAAAAAACAGCGTACTCCTCCAGTGCGGATGTGGCCTCTAGTACAAATGGGTCTCTCAAGAGACAGGAAAACCTGTTTCAGTCAGATCCCCAAGCATTATCCAAAAAAGATATGACTCAAGAAGTCAGAATCAGGAAGTCAAGAATTAGTAGTTCTGTCACAGAATTTCCAAAACCTTCAGAACCCAAGATAATCTCAACAGCTGACACCAGCAAGAGGAGAAAACCAGTGAGAGTAATTGTGAAAAAGAATCATATCTTCCAAATTGCTGCTCCTGAACAAAAGCGAAAAGATAATAAAACTGACACACTGAAAGAAGTAAAGAAAATAAGAGCTGACACTTTCAGCCGACCTGGAACTATGAGACGTGCTGAACATTACCGGGCAAAAGCTGTTCACAGGCCTCTAAAAAGAAGAAACAATCCAGCTAACCGTCAAGGAAGTGTTCCATCAATGTTAAGAAGTCCCGTTCAGTTGAAGGTACAAAGTCTAAATGAATCATCAACCGACAAAGAACAGTGTGACAATGAAACGGATCCTTTTCAAGCAGCCATGTTCAACAGGAAACTAAATGAAAGTTCATCCTCACCAAAGAAAGACCTGCTATATGCATCAGCTAATAAATGCACACTAATAAGGCAGACATCCATGCACGAGGAGCGCGATTTTCAGAGAGAAACACGAGAGCTTAGTGAAAGCATCTCCCTTCCTGCTCTACATTCATCTTCCTCAGTCTTCAAAGAATATGTCGAGCTTTGGCTGCAGAAGAGTGAACATGACCAGACTCAGGTGCTGTCTACCGAAGAACTACAAGAAAACACAACCTTTCTGACATCTCAGGAGGCACAACCCTCTTCAAATGTATCAGAAATAACCCGTGAGCCTAGGGAGCCTAGAGAAACATCAAAGGACGATATACCATATTGTGTTTCAGTAGATAATAAGCCATCCCCTAAAAATCTGTCTTCAACAAAATCCTCAGTGGAAGAGAAATTATCCACGAAGGAAACTTCACCCAGCAATTCCTCTCCAGAAAGAATTTCCTCACAAGCAAACACATCAAAAAAGGGCACACTTATTAGCAAACATGCAACAGAAGTACCAAGTAACAGTTTAGAGAAAACGCCATTACCAAGAAATAAAATATCTTCAGAGGACAGTTTCTTATTAAATGCGGATTTATCTGGGAAAATAATCCAAAATGTCGTACAAGAAAACACATCATTGGCAAGAAATGTCTCTGTAAAAAGTACCCATGCTACATCTGATAACAATTCAGCATGCAGTGATTCATCACAAGAGTTCTCAAAATTAACTTCAAATCAAGAAATAATGCCCAGAACTATGAAAACATCTTCCCAAAAATGTTCTAGACCAGAAACAAAAACTTTGGAGAAAACATCTTCAGGTAATGGTCATATGAAACAGACACCTATACCTAGGAATACTTCTTCAGAAAAGACTGTTCTGCAGAACCAACCCTCTGTAGAAAAAATACCCAAAAACAACACACTGACCAAGGCATCAATCTTTAATAATCAAAATGCGGATAAAACACCACTTTTTACAAATGTAACTTCTGACAAGAAGTCAGAACTTAGACAGTCTTCACTGACAAAGATATCTGAATGCAAAAGAGTTTCGTTGGCAAAGTCACAAATCAGTAGTGATGTAACAAGCACAAGAAAATTACAACAAAGTGGGGACATTAGTACATCAGAAACTAATAAATGTACAGAATCCCAAGTACAATCTCCTACAGAAATGACAGTTTTGCAAGCAGAAAAATTATATACAGTCAAAATGGCAGTGAGACCAGATATGAGACATGTTCTTGAGGAGCTCTGCCATTCTATTCAGTCACTCCGTGAAGTGAGGCACCACAAGCAGCGCTCTTGTTTAGAGAAGTCCAACAGCATGCCAGACTTCTCCTCACACTTGGCGTCCACATTTGGCTCCTCTTCTCGAGTACTCTTGGCCTTCCTCTCAGTTATGACCCTGAAGGACGGTCTGGCCAATCTAAATGCACGCTGCCAAGTTCAGAACCTGAGCTGCTCAGAGGCTTTGCTTGTGCTTCAGTCACTTAAAGAGATGGCAGTTATAGAAGATGCAGAGCAGCTGAGGGCTAGTCTAAATGCTCTGCAAAACTCAATATCCGTTCAGTTGCTGCAGAGTTGGAAAGGTTTCCAGGAACTGAGCAATACAATAAGGAGTCACAGTGTCACACCAGATTCCTCAAGGAGTGGGTCTTTCAGTGAGTCGTGCTCTGAGGAAGAGGTGATTCAGGGACTCATGGAGGATCTAGGCGTTCCTGACAAGGTCAGAGAGGAGCTAGCTGCTCTTTGCACCCAGGAGGAGGAGAGCATGAGAGGTAATCAGGCAGATGGATTAGAAAAGCTAAATGAGTCACTCCCAGAGGAAAAGATGAATGGTTTCACAGATTCATTCCCAAGAGAGAAAACAATTATTTTCCCTGACTCCGTGATTGAAGAAAATGCAAACATGTATGTTAAATCTATCATTGAAAAAGCTGTTAAAGCACACCTTGAAGACTGTGGCATTTCAGATGTCTCTATGACGCATTTATTGAGCACTGTTGAAAAAGAAATTGGTAAAGTAGTGACTAACAAAAATGAAAGGGAATTCTACGAAATAAAGAGAACCATACAGGCTGACTGTAGTCTTGACTTTGAAGTCAAAGAGGACGTATCTCCCTCCGAGTCTTTGATTGAAGCAATTGAAGATGGGACCGTAGATGAGGACTGTAATGCCAAGGCAAAGTGCATTATGGGTGAGAATCTTACATATTCTGGGGTACTGCATACTGATGAAGGAACGGAAGCAACAAAGAAGGAGATGGATGATAAGGACATTGATGAAAGGATTACAAAAAAGCACCCTAAATCATTGGAGTCACCAAGTACCAGTGAAGGTAAACAGACCTCTTCCGAAGAGGAGAAATCGAGTATAGAAGAAGACGACAGCTGTGATGAAGAACTTATGAGCTTTTCTGAAGACCGGGTTAGTGATAAAGAAGAAAATATTCAAACCACTCCAACAGCAGTAAGTAGTATAGACCAAAAACATACCATGACGGCCTTCCTCTCTAGTTGGCAAAGTGAAGACCAGGTGAGTCCAACACTACGCTCAGACAGTAAAACGGATAAGGAAACTGGACAACCTAAAATACAAGCTGCCATTCAGGTAGAACCTCATATGAAAGAGGATATGACACACCATGACACAAAGCAGCCACAAATTAGCTATGAACAGAGAATGATTCCTTCTGAGGAGGAGCAAGTGGTCTTGGGAGCTCCAGAATGCTATACAATTTATCAAGAACATTTTTTGGAGAACAATGAATATGGTCCTGGAGAAGCGATAGAGCATGAAGAAAAAACAGACTGTTTTAATGGACAAAAGAAAAATTCAGTTGCAGAGCTCATCAACACCATGGAGTCAGTTGCAGCAGTGGACAGCAATAAACCCAAAGTCAACAGAATATTGGCCCACACTGAGGTACAAGACATATCAGACATCGATGACTTAACTGAAGTTTCTCACATTTCCAGTGAGCAAGACAGGATTGAGGAGTTTGTAAAGAGTCTCTCTGAGGTCCAAACACAAATCAAAGGTGAGAGTAAGAAGCACATCCAGCTAGTTTCACCAAAAGAATTACCAAAGATGATGATGAAGACAACTAAGCAGACACAAATGGACTTGACCGCAGAACCCATCTCATCTTCTTTAGCATTCAGCTATGATTCCAGAAGCAGCTCTCTTGCACAAGAGTCGGAAGGAACTGTTCAGGTTAACAGAGTAAAGTCAATTCGGGAGATGTTTCTTGCTAAAAGCAACGCTACAACCCAGAATCAGCAGCAACCAGTACACAGTACACATTCTGACACATCTGATTACCAGGCAGAATCCTCTGACAGTGGGGCAAACCAGTCTCAAACAACTCCAGAGACATCCAGCGGAGAAGATGAAAGTAGTCGATTGTCCATTGCCAAGGGTTTTGTCAGACGAACTATTGAGAGACTCTATGGAAGAGGTAATCCAAATAGTACAGGGCCAGATGAGAAGAGACCTCTATCTGCCTCCAAAGGGAGGAAACGAGAAGCTCCTGGAAGGACCAACGTCACCAGTCTGGCTTCATTCCATGAAGGTCAAACACGAATAAAGACCAACTTATCATACTACAATGCCACAAGCTCTTTTGATATCAACAATGAACCACCTCACTGTGTTACTTTGAATGCCCAAGTGGGACCTGGAGATGCTGTCCTCATTGACAAAGGTCGCTGGTTGCTTCGGGAAAACCAACTGATTTGTCAATCCTCCCCAGAACGACAGGAATCTCAGAGTAACACAGAAAACGATGTGAGCAAATTAGTTGACCCTAAGCAGGACACTGTGAATGAAGATGTTCCATATTCCTTATTTTGCCCGGCCTCTCCTCATAGTACTCTACCTTCTTCTGAGCTTGAAGAGCCGGCCTGTTCATCAGGATCAAAGTTTATCTATTTCAAACTTCCAAATGCAAGTGACTCGGAGATGGAGACAGAAGGACGAAATGCTGATACCCCGTCAAAAAAGGAGCCAAAGGTGACCCCTGTAACACAGTCAATTATGTCCTGGGCAGAAAAAAACACCTTTCTACCCGCCTTTAACCCACCAGTCATCAAAAAGACAGATAATAAGGTGCACCCATCATCAGAAGCCATTACACCTCCTGTGGTTACCCAGCCAACCAGAGGACAAAGTGCACAAACAGAGGTTGCAAGGCGTTCTACAGAACCTGATGTCCTGGAGATGCTCTTCTTATTTTGTGGACAGCACTGTCCCTTACTTTAGATTTCTCCTTGTATATCAGACAGCACAGTAAGCTTAGACTGATGTCAGGAGTAACTCTTACTAACAAAATCTCATATTCATGATAATCAGCACTGCCTTACATACCAAGTTTGGGTTTTTGAAGGAAAACAGTTGCTAGAGGTGCTGAAGATGAGGATGTGAACCACCTTGATTTAGGAAGCACAGCTGTTGGTTACTGATTAGCACTTAAGGTGACAGACCATGAATTATTTAGTGCCTAATCTCTCAACGTACTACTCAACTGTCAATCATTCAGTGCTCGTGCTTTTTATGCAAAAGGAGCTGTCATTTAATTAATTCTATGCATAGGTAAAATACATTTACATTTACAGAATTTATCAGACGCTTATCCAAAGCGACTTCCATTCCCTAACTACAGGGGACAGTCTCCCTGGTTAAGGGTCTTGCTCAGAAACCCATTGGTGGTGCGCTGAGGGTAGGATTCGAACCCATGACCTCTTGGCCCAGAGGCAAGTATCCTACCCACTACTATTTTAGAGATCTGCCTAATAAGTATCTACCTTCTCACCTGTACTTATTTGCCCTGTTTGGTTGCTATTTTTTAGGGGAGACAACAAGAGCGTTCTTTACACCATGAGTATACTACCTTTTAAAGCAAGTGGTATGTTTGATGACTTCAAGGCCATCCTGTGCATTACTGTAATCTCATTTTGACCAAAAGCTTTAAAGTGCTCAGCGGTCAAAGCGTGACGAAATCAGGGCGATCAGCTAAAGCTCCCAGCATGAGACTGGGGCATATGCTCAACTCGCACGCAAAAGTCATGTGCTCTATACAAACCATATGCTGTAAATCTGCCAATCAAGTATTAATGTCATTGCAGCATTTGTCACTGTGTTTGTTTTCTGTTTTTAAATGTATGTATAATTGTTGTATATATTTAACTAGCTTTTAGTATAGACTGGTTTCATGAGGTGGTACATTTGTTTTTAACATTTTTATCCACAGACGGTGTACATGTGCATATAAGCTATGCTCCTAAAAAAAGAGAACTGTACAGTTTTTTTGGAAAAAGAAACCAAAATGGTTGTCCAATTACCAAAATTGAAAATCGATGGCAGCTGACAATTCAGTTTCTTTTTGTGACTTGTTATACAAATGTGTTTGATTAAAAGTTTGTTATATATCCTTGTGTCTGTAATTTTTCTACAACTTCACCGAAGAGAGTAATACACACATTAAATGGTGGAATAAAAACACAATTTCTGCTGTAGTGAGTGAGATTTTCCTACACCCAGTGGTAATTATCATTTGTCATTAACTGGATTTAAACTAAAATCAATTAGCCGTTTAGTTGATATTTAACAGGAGTTCTGTTGTCGAAACAACTTAAGATTCCTCTGTATAGTTTAACAGAATTTGTAAGACACAAGCTGAACTTTGTACATGGAATGTAAAAACACATTTAATTTGTGGACAGTAGACATGGGTTCAGTATATTGTGATGCTAAATACGTTAACAGCTACTGTTGGTACATTTCCATTATACAAGTTGTAGTTTCCTCAGAGATTTTTTAAGACAAGGAGCAGCTCCCTCCTTGAGGCAAGCTTGTAAACAATCACACCAAGAACCAGACGGAGACCTTTTGTCCTTCCAAAAACATGAAAACTCACATCCCACCCAACATGCAGAAGCGTGTATAAAATAAAACCAAACTGAACTTTACTGACCCTGATTTTGTTTGGTAAGCATCTTGGCAACTAATAGGCTAACAAGTGAACCCAGAAATACTGAGTTTAAGTTGAAATGCACTTTACTTTCAAACTCAGGTTTGTTCAGGTGCAGCCAGCGCTAACACAGTTGTTCATTTGTGCCCAGACAGCACACATTATTTACACAGCACAGGAGCAACCTTGTGTTAGCCTAAGGTCACCATGCCTGGTGATATACACTGGCTAGAGAGGTATAAAGCTCTCCAACCTTGGATGATGGAACAGAGGAACTGGGCTCTCTAGGCTGAAGGAAGGCACTCCATATTAATATAATTAAGAAACAGATGTTTACAAACTTTTGAACATATGATGTATTTACTAAATGGTTCATTATAAAAATAGACTATTCATCACACAAATTATAGTTGCAGGTGTTTTTGGACTACTTCTAAAGCAATATGGATACAAAGGCAATTAATGCAGCACTAGTAGATAAAATACAAATTTTCTTTCTTATGTATTTTTCTGACTTCATTTAGGCTGGAATAAATTTTTGGACACCTTTTAGAATTACTTTGTGCTGGTAAATGGCATGTAGGAAAAATATGGTTAACTGTGGCCCAGAATATAATTTATGTCAATCAGCAAGTTTTGATGCTTCTCAGTGAGAATGCAAAATACAAATTTCATAGAATGATTCCAGAATGCACTAAAGGTACCTTAACACTGTCTGTAAATTGTATTGTGAAAAATGTTTTTAATTAAACAATGTAATTTGAAGTTCCATATTTAACGTTTGATTAATGTTACATTTCTGTTCACAAAATACTATTTCATTCTATACAAGACAATAACACAACTTATGCAAAACAACACTTTTTACTCATATAAAGATGCAAACATGATTTAGTCTTCTTTGAGTATGGGCACGTGTGCGGTTTGTGTGGGTGGTGTGTGTGAACATAACCTACATTGAGTTTTCTGATGCTCCTTAATCAAGGCCAGATGAGCTTGATGAATCTGGTAGGAGAGAGGAATAGTTGTAGATAGTTGTGAACCTTAACTGGTCTCGAGATTCAATTTGATTACAAATATCATGTTATCTATTCGATTTGATGCATCCCATCAATTTTCTACATTACTTCACACCAGGGCCGGTTATAGATGGGGTGGGGTGGGGGTGCTCTGGATAACTGTTTTTGTCATGTAATTTACAGTTATGAGGAGGAATGGGATGCAGGCAGTTAGTGTGAGAGAGGAATATGCTAAGGATAGAAGGAAATGGAGACAATTGATCTGCTGTGGTGACACCTAATAGGCATCAGCCGGAAGTAGAAGCGAGGGATGAACATCGTTGTCACTGCACAAATACGTCCAGACCTGCCCTGTTTGAGTCCTGTGCCTGAAATCTCCTCCAGATACCACCAGCAGGAGGTGTAGAGCGACATCAACATGAAACGCCACCAGGCACGACGTGCTCATGGGAAATGTAGTCTTTTGTTATCACTGTTCCAAAAAAACTTCTTCAAAACAAACATCTTCAAAATGGTCAGTTTTCAAACAAAAACATAATTACTTCTAATGTAAATATGTATAAGTCTGAGGTATATGTACACACATAGTTATACACACACTGCTTTTGCTGCCTCACATTTTGATGTATCTTCTCTCTCCTGCTCTTCCCTCAGTTTCCTCATAGCTAGTGTTAGCTACAAAATATTCAAAGTATTTTATTGTAATAAAAATAATAGTATTGTTTATTTCAACAGTACATAATTAGCAATATTTCTAAATCCCAAGAAAACATATCTAACCTCTTTCTCACCAAATTTATTCTACCCTCTTGGTCTTCTTGGTGAAGTTGTTAAGCACTCTGCCATACCAATGATTTCACCAGTGCCCAGCTTGGCTGGGTGGTGGTGGGGATCGCTAGTCAAGCTAACTAGCTAATACCCTGTGAACTCATAGACGAATAATAAAATATAAAACAAAAAGAAGTATTGTTAATGAATACAAGTAAATAATATATTACGCTTTTTGTTATGTATGAAGCTTCAGTCTCACTCTCACAGTCTGTGCTCAGTACACAAAAATAGAACGAAGTAAAAAATTATTTCATAGGTGATGATTGGCCACAGTGTTATGTCAGTCATTTTGAAGAGGAGAACTACCCTATCACAGTAGGCAGTCACTTGTTTAACAGGTGGGACTACAGTCCATTGAAGCCTCAAAATTCAATGAGCTGCCGGGGTCTGAGAATATTTACGTTGAAATGAATGGGAACGCCAGTAAAACAGAAATTCTCAGTTTCACCGCGGTTGGGGGTGGCGCTGTTTCACGGTTTTGACCAAAGCCGTACACAACTGTACCGCTATTAAGGTGAGCAACCTTTTTTATGAGCATTATTTGTTTCACACCAGTAAAAAGTGATAGTTATTGTTTTTCTTGGTAAAACATTGTTTCACCTGTAGTCTTATGGAAACAGCCACTGTCACACATACATGCACATTCGAAACACATGAACACACACACACACCTAAGATTTGCTGCTGCTCTCTATGTCTAAACGTCCCACTTCTGTTTTTCTTCTGCAATTGACTGTATGCAAATAGAGTGACATAAACCCATCGAGTTGAGCTGAGCTGATAGTCAGACGGCACACACTATGCTGTGCCAAACATTACAGCCATTTTTATAGACTCAGAACTGCAATATATCATCAAATTTGAGCTGACATAAGGAAAGGGAATTTGGAATCTGGGCACTGCGGAAACGTTACAGGATTAGGTGAGTACATTACAGTAACACTGACCACCTGATCAAAAATAATGATGCAAAGTCATGAGTCCAGTTCGGCTGCCAGTCAGGCTCACTGGAGCCACAGGAGCTTAACTAATGGATTTTCATTCAGTTTTACTGCTGCTTTAGCTTTACCGGATTTAGGCTGTGGTGAGACTTCCTTTCTTCGTTTATTTCTATCATATTGCAACATCAGTGTTTTGTTTTATTGCACAAATGTCACGTTTTCTTGCATTCAAAATGCATGTCTTGTCTAATTTTGCTCAGGTGGCCTCTTCAGGCTACAGGTCTACCGTTGTTTTCAGACTGCCTACTTCTGTTTTCAGCTCAAATTCCCATTTTCAATTCTTTTTAAAAGACAATCATTCAGTTTTGAAGCAAGAGCCACCACCCTGAGCATGAAACTCTTTCTGTTTTGGCCGACAGCCAGATTTTTATTTTTTAGATACAGTGGGGCAAAAAAGTATTTAGTCAGCCACCAATTGTGCAAATTCTCCCACTTAAAAAGATAAGAGAGGCCTGTAATTTTCAGCACAGGTATTCCTCAACTATGAGAGACAAAATGAGGGGGAAAAAATCCAGAAAATAACATTGTCTGATTTTTTAAGAATTTATTTGCAAATTATGGTGGAAAATAAGTAAAAGTTGGTCAATAACAAAAGTTCATCTCAATACTTTGTTATATACCCTTTGTTGGCAATGACAGAGGTCAAATGTTTTCT
>JBBPDE010000011.1:4658072-4677778 GCA_037974605.1 Nannopetersius ansorgii
ACACACACACACACACACACACACACACACACACACACACACACACACACACACACACACACACACACACAGATCTAGTCCTAAAGGGATTTGGTTGGGAGTTTTTGGGGGTAAAAAAGGATTGTTTCGTTCATAGATGAGTTTCTACAGCCTACGTGAATGGCCTGTGTAAATGGGCTGTAGAAATATTTGTAGAACTGTGTTTGCCTTTAAGAGGTCTGTGTGTGCACCGATTATTACTGAATGCGCTTGTTTTAACTGGTGACTTGAATCAGTGCAATGGACAGCATTCTGGTGGATGAGGTTCAGAGTTGTGTTGGTATCTGAAAGAACAAGAAGTAGATCTGAGGTGGAAACGGCAGGGAAAGAGGCTGAGGGGGCGAGTGTTTAAGGACTGTTGGTGTGTATGTGTGACGGTCTTTGTAAAGTCTGTCCATGTTTCCCTTTATTGCTTTGTATTGTGAAGCAGATCTGCACTGATAAAGTTTCAGGCCCTTAAAATGAGCAGCAGCATGAAGGCAAATGGCCATCAAAAAAAATATCATAAAATAACAAAATAAAAGCAAAACGAGATGAGCCTTCCTCACTCTGGCTCTGAGGGGTTTGGTTGCCTTTGGCTGTGTAGAGTTCTGACACTGTCACTCAAATTCTGGCATTTCAGTACCCAACAGCTTATGGGCCAACAAACGAACAAACCAACTAAATAAGAAATATTGGAAAAACATTTTCTAGCTTTGATGGAACTTCAACATCACTAGAAGTTCAAAGTGCGAACTGGGAGGGTTTTGAAAGCTACATGATCTCAGCGTTTGAGAGTAAAACCTCACTGCAAATGGAGCTCTGCTTTGCAGACACACATGCTTGGTTTTTTTAATCAACATTATTATTTCATTTTGAATGACAGCTTTCAGATGATGTTCAACATCCTCTATTGCTAAAACGCCTCCAGGTATTGACTGAAGTAGATATAAACAGGTAAGTGATATGTTCTCAAAGGCACATATTTTTAAAAAACTGTGTTACTGGCTTGAGAAATGAGCGTTGCCTCGTGTTTTTCATAAGTGCCAAGTTGACGGTAAAGTGTAGGTATGCTTTCGAGTAAGTGCTAAAGTAGCTAAGTCCGTGTGTACGTATATATTTGGGTCACTGGAAGGCCTGGTGGAAGCGAGGCAGGGTGGTGGTTGTATTCAGGCTTTGTGAGTGTGTGTAATTAACAGTGAGCCCGTGCGTTTGTGTTAGTGTGGGTGGATGCGGCAGCGTTTGAAGCGGGCCAAGGGGGTCAGAAACATCTTGGGTCGAGGGTGTTATTACAGGCAACCCCTCCTCCTGGCTGTAGGAAACCCCCAAGGTAGGCCCAACCCCTTGACTATAAGGCAGAAAGTTGAACAGCGGAGACAGGAAGTCCAAAGATGGTGTTGTTTCTCCGGCAGACGTGGCTACAGCAGCATGCATCTTGGGTGTTTCCTCTGCTTGCAGCTCTAAGAGATAGCTTTCAAGCTCCGCCCTCAGAGGGGGTGGCGGTGAATAGGAAGTGTGACCTAGGGGATAGCGTAATGCAAGGGACCCCGACATTGGAGATTGTTGTGACTCCATCGGCTCCACCGGCTCTGCTTTCACCCGCAGCAGCTCATGGGCGTGGCTCTTCTTCACATGGCGTGTCAGATGGTCTTTGCGGCCAAAGCGCTGGGCGCAGTATTGGCACAGGAAGTCCTTGCGGCCTGTGTGCACCACCAGGTGGCGCCGGACATCCTTGCGAGTGTAGAAGCGGCGCTCACAGTGCTCGCACTGGTGCCGCTTCTCCTTAGCTCCCGCAGCACTCTTGCCGGCATGGCCACGTAGGTGCTCCAGCAACAGTGGGGTGCTGGGGTAAGGCTGCAGGCACACCTGACAGGTGAGATCCCCACGGTGAGCCGCATGCAGTGCCTGATGCCTGCGAAAACCCAGCTTGGTATTGTAGCTCTTGCCGCACTCTGTGCAGCCGAAGGCCTCTTTGTTGGGGTCGTGTGTGTGGAGGTGGTTCTTCAGGTGGTCTTTGCGATGAAACATCTTCTCACAGTAGCTGCACTTATGGGTCTTCTCTGGTGAGTGTGTGGCCATGTGCCTGTAGGAACAAGCCATAACACATGTACAGTGAGAAAGAATAAGGATGGCCTGAATATTTTAGGAAACATGATGTTGAAGAAAATGTTTGTTTTGGGGGGTTTTTTGCATATAAATTCACTCAATAGAGACTGTACTTCCTTCTTTTGCTAAAAAAGATACAAAGCACAAAGCTCCTTGTAGCTCTCCTTTTTGCACTGTCAAGTAAGAGGTTTTTCCGGCGATGATACAGGACAGAGCTGATTGTCAGTTTGAATGTATTATTTTACAAGCAGTATTTGGGATGTGACTCCTCGAGAAAACCCAGCAAGGTACCCCAAGTATCTGTATTTCATTTTAATACTTGCTATACTTGCTTGTCTATATGGGTTAGAGACAGCACACACTGTTTATATGTTTTAATACTTCTGTTTAGTCACAATGAGACTGAGGGGAAAGTCACCCACCGTAACAGTTTGTACTTGGAGACGAAAGCCTTGGTGCAGTCGGTGTGCGTGCAGCGATACGGCCTTTCGCCCGTGTGTGAATACGAGTGCACTTTTAGCTTCTCCACACTGTTGAAGGCCTTCTCACACAGCTGACACAGGAAGTTCTTCCTCCCTTTGCCCTCTGGCCTCCTCTTCCTCACTCGGTCGCGCTCTGCCGGGTTGGGGCAGTCATCTTCGGGAGAGACTGTGGCCATGGCAACTTAGCACGGGCCGGCCACGCGGTGGACACGTGCAGTGTGTCCGAATGCTGACAGAGTAAGAGTGGCTGAATCTTCAACACACCAGAGAGACCAGGCCCTGAGGGAGTAAAAGAGGATGCTGGGTGAGTTCCAAAAAAGACGAAGATAAATAAGAAGCAGAGGCTGTACATCCTTCATTTCTCTTTAATAAAACAATGGATCTTAATCCTGATCCCACAACTTCAGAGTGGTTTCCCTACATCAACTACAGCTTTAAACACGCCTGAAATTTGGAACTGAACCCGAACATAACCCAAGAGTATTCTTATCTGACCCTAGCCCAAAATACTAAGTTTTGAATCTGACGATGGCTGTAGCCTGATGAGAATCTGTCAGATCAGACTCAGCATTCCTAATGATAGCACCTGTAGCACTGGTGTTGCTGACCACATTGCCAGCAATGTGCTAAGCACACAAGCCTGGCTTCCAGGTTAAAAAACGGAGAACAATTTTATTAAGAACCACTAGTTTAAAGTAGTAAAAGCAGGAAGGAAAAATACAAAAGGAAGTAGAGCCAGGGTAAATGCAGATTCAGAAAAGCCCAAGCATGAAATTCAAACCTAGCCCGAACCAATAAGTATTTGAGAAATTATGTCTAACCCTGAACAAACACAATCTAAAATTCAGGCTCATACAAATTTTACAAACTGTAAAAAAAGGTGTGTTCAGTTAGGTAAACATTAATGTGTGCTTTTCTGAGCATGCAAACATAAAGTTGTTTTAACATATATTTTCAAGATGGGAAAATGTATGTAAGTTGCTAACACAGATGTCATTTGGATGATGCAGTACAGTCTGAACTGAATGTAACGGAATTTTATTTCATTTATAAATTGTACACACATTTACATGCTGTTTATGTGATGTTTCTAATTAAGTATGGGTAAATAAACTAATAATTGCTGGGAACACCATTCTTCAGAGATCTCACACACACACACACACACACACACACAAAAGAAAGGGTGACCCATTCATGCTCAGCTCTTGTTTGATTTGATCATGTTCTGTAGTTATGTAATTCTTATCTGAATAAGCTAGAATCCAGTTCAATCTAACTTTGGAACACAGGTTGGCAAAATGTCGTACATCTGCAACAAACGTTCTTTCTCTTTTTTTGTTTAATGGCAGTTGGCAAACAGATATTGGGTGCACTACTGCCACCTCCTGACATGCATACACAATAAGTACACTACAGAATTACAACAAATTGTCCCATTGGTTGTAGAACCAAATAGTGATCTGACAAATTGGTTGTCGTAATCATTGTTATGATTAGTACTTGACTGAAATACTTAATTAATACATGACTTAAGTCTGTGGTTCATAAATAGAAATTCTGCACATCTTCCTTGATGATGTGCCAGGCAACCAGTTTCAGTTCCTGTTCGTTTCAGGTGCTTTTTGACCTTAGTCTTGTCTTCACTAATTTAACCACATGCTCAGCGAGATTCAGGTCAGGTGATTGACAAGGCCAAGAACATTCCGCTTTTGAGTTTTGTGGTATTTGATAGGATCTGAGAGGTTAAAATCCACCGTACACTTGAGAATTCATTCTGCTGTTTCAGATGAAACAGTTACATCAATAAAGACAGAGTTCAATAAAAGTGAGAGGGTTTCTCCTCACAAATGTTTCACAGATGAGATGGTATTGTGGACAGTTTTATACCTCTTTCTGACACTTTTGTCCAAGTAAAACATCTTCTAATCTGTCTATTACTTTGTCCTAGAACAGCACATGCTTTTTAAATGCATGTCGGCAAACTGCAACCATTTTTTTTTGTTCTTGATGGATATTAGTGGTTGAGACCTTGTGTTAAACCTTTGTTTTTCTTTTTGGGTAGTCTTTGACACATCTGTGCCTACTTCCCAGTGAGTATTCATGTTCTGTTCAAGTTTCCTCATATACCTCTTCTATAGTCTGCCGGTTGTTTGCCATGGCTAACTTTCAACTGTAACAAACAGTTGATACGTCTAAAATCATCCTCATTTCTTCTGCTTTTTCTGCACATATTAAGGAAACAGTGGCACACAGCTGGCCAAGACTAACTACTTCACAGTGAGATAGATGTACATTTTTTAATTAAAGCTGACAGTCTGAATGCCGTCTGTATTGTGACTGTTTCATTTTGTAGCTAATGTGGGATGGAAAACTGTCAAAAACGGTCACTCTACATTTACATTGGGGAGATCGGGGCAGGCACTAACATAGGCTTAGATGCAATGTGAATATTTATGCAGTTAAACAGGTTCCAGTAGAACAGGCTCTTAGTCGTGTTCTTATATTCTGAATCATCTTATCTGTGAAATTTGACTACAGTATGACACATGTTTCTTGAGATTTCCCCTAAAGAGCATTCTTGCCCCAGACAATACTTTTTTTTACACCATTAGAGTCTGTTTAGAGTATTAAGACACACTGAGTTATATTAGTCACAAAATTCGCACCTATATGTATATTTTAATACACTGTATTGTCATCCTCTTGGTGGCTGTGATAGACATTATAAGCATATAAACAACACAGTAAGAGCAAGCCAGTCTTAAGTACATCCTCTACTGTGCTATGTTAGTTGTATATGGTGTTACAATTATTCCTCTAAAAGTAAACAGTGGTTCCCCATGTAAATTCTAAAGTCTTTTTTGAAGGTTTTGAGGCATAGATTCATCATATATATAATGTACATACATGTACAATTTATTGCTTTATTTTCAGAAACAGATTTGCCACAGTTGACGATTTTCACTGACCATAATTTATTTTGATTAATATATTTCAATGAATATAGGTGGAAGATCATCTGATTCAGACATAGAACTGCACTGAGTTAACTGCGTTCAGCTGCATCGACGTTTTAGAGACTTTTACTATTAGCCCCTTTATCTGTTACAAAACGTTTCAGGGGGAAGAGCTGGAACTCAGGCTGCTTGTAGCTGAATTGTTTGTAGATGTCAGGTTCTGGAAATATGGTTTTTGTTTTCTTTTATTGCACATATGATTAAAGAAATAATTTTGCACTAGTAGTATACAAAATATTAGGCAAAAACCTGCAGCGCATGACCTGCGAGAAGCGAGGTACTTGCAGTAACATCAATTTTAAATTACACATATTTTTTAACACACATCAGTGTTTATCCTGTATCAAGTCCAAATTAGGAAGCAACCTTGATGGCACAAAAGTGAGCTTTTCTTAGCATACTGAAGCCAGCATGGAGTTCATAGCATATAATCTGGTACATATACTCTGGAATACAGGAAACCGCAGGAATACAGAATGCTGCGTTAAAGTGGCAGGCCAGATCACAGCCGTGAAATGACAGGAGTTACCAAGATCTCAATAACGTGTGGGCAGACCTTGGTAGACCAGTGTTTGAGGCTACTAATAAACAGGCAGAGGACAGATAGAGGTAGCAGTCTTAAGCATGATATTACAGAGATCAGACACTAAAACGTGGCCAGCTTATAGCAAGCAGCTTTCAGGCTTCGACAGCCTGTTGCAGCTATTTGCAACCCCACGGGAAAGAGATTAATTATATTCTATGTATTAAGCAGTTCATGCTCCGTTGGTACAGTATAACACCAGGTGGCACGGCTAACCTCAAGGAGAACGGACTTGCAGTCTGATGAGCAAATAACTGCAAACTCGACATTTTCTTCATATTTCCCGAAGATACTACCCTGAAGTGTCCTTCACTAACTGCTTCACTAACTAACTGCTCTTCCTTTCTGTTAACTCATGGGCCGTTGAATAATGATGAGTTTGTCTGGATTTATAACAAACATATAGTTTATTTTAATCTATTCACTAAATAGTGCATTCACTAGGAGGAATTCTGGGACATCTACCAGTAGATTCCACACTGCCAAATGAATCACTTTTTAAAAAGAACAAAACAAAGTTATGCATGTTCTACACATAATGAACTGTTAATTAAGCTAAGAAAATGTGCAGTAATTTAAAAGGTATGTAGTTTAGCATGTAGTCAGCAGGATTCTTACCAGTAGTAATTGACTAATACGTTTAAGTGACTTTTTGGGTCGTATGGAAGAAAACAAATGCGCAAGAACCTCCTCGAGACATAAAATTATATTTTAATGTGCAAAAAAATATTTTTTATATCTGCATCTAACAGTAAATACTTAATCTTAGTCTGCTTTATCATTTATGATATATCGTATATAATTCATCTTATATCATTCATCTATAACTCTATGACTCTTTAAAGAAACAAAGTTTAATTGGTATAGAACCTTTCCATTATGTAAAGGTTTTTAAAGCTTCAGAAATGTCCTTCACATTTACAGTTCTTTTACAGAATGGTTCTATTAAGAAACATCAATTGAAAGATTCTTAAGATAACCTTTCTGTTTAAGAGTTTCTGTGATATTTCCCTGTTTCTGCGGTTATTTATGAGTTGTGTCTGAATTCATCAGCATCCCACACGAATCTTAATACTTTGCTGACTTTCTGCAGTTTAGTTGTGCGACTCTTGTACAGTACTTCAGACTTAATATAAAAACAGCAAGTTAAAATTTTTTATTGTTGATATTACTACTTTTTAAGTGCTACTCATTAAATAAAATATCACATATTTCCTACTAATGAATTGTGGAAATATCAACACAAATTACATGATGTAAATTCTTTAAATTTGCAAATAAATATTAATCCATTAATTCTGCGAAAGCACTACTTAAATTACCAATAAAACACTTATTTTCAAGTTTTTTTCATGGACTGTATAATAATAATCCTAATATATGTAATAAGTATCATATTAAGATATTTTACTGGTTAAACAGAAGGACTTGGGTAGAGAGGCTGCATGTTAAGTTCATTATAAAGGATGTAGACTCTTAAGATTTTTAGAAGAATAATTTAATAATCCATCATCAGCTAAAAACTGTAAATATTTATGAAATATTTATAGTCAGAAGTGAGAGTGTCTAACAACAGAAACCAACTATGAAAACAACTGTTGTTTTTCTTTAAATATCTGAGAGATTCATTTTAGTGGCTAAATTTTAAGACTAACTAAAAAGTCAAGACTTAAACCCAGTTCCTAAATATACATTTTTAAAAACATGCACACTTAAAAAACCCATGAACACAAAGATAAATAAGAAAATAACACTTGATTTTAAACCAGCCAAGATGCCTTTTACTTTTGGAGATTTTAATTCTTTTTAAAAACTGAAATGCAACAAACCAGTTTCCAGTTTAAATATATCTAAACTGGAAACTCGGCTCATTAAATGATGCACCTTTTTCACACGTTTTTACATGAAAATTGTCAAAACCCAATGAACAAGACAAATGAAACAAAACGAACAAGGAGTTTCAGTGCTGACGGTCAAAAACACGTTATTCTCCAACAAACCAGAGCAGAGCTCTAAACGCCTCACCCTCCTCCTCCAAACTCGGGCGTTTCATAAAATAACTTTTGCGAAATAAAAAAAGTTCTTAAAAGCCTAACTTCGGGCTCAGCGGCTCGAACACGTGGAGACCGAACAGTCCCGAAAAAGCACGTAAAACAAGAGCAGCATCAAAACAAACTGGGAACAAAACACGCAAAACACCCTTTTCGCACTAAGCTTTAACACACACTTAACCCCCATTCCCCCCTCCTCCTTCCCCTAAAGACTATAGCCCCCATACCACCGGCAGCACCACTTTAAACCCAACCACTGCAGAAACACTCACACACTGAGGGGCGCCGATGATGGGGTGAGGGGTATCAGCAGCCCCCACTACACCCCCCCCCCCACACACACACCCGATCCTCCATCCCACCCTCCTCTTCAAACACCCAGCCAGGCCACACGTGTTCTTCCTTTCATCCGTTCACAGAAGCAGTACACTGCACGATGGGCTGGTAGAAAACCACAGATTTGCATTTAAGCACACATTCGCCGTTCACGTGCAGAAGCTGGTGGTGCGCGAGAGACCCTTCATCATACTTGATGTGGCCCGTAAGTTCACTCTGCTCATATGACAACCGAGCTACAGGCTAAACCTCTCTCACATTCACACACTCACCACACGACCACCACTGACCACTCAACTGGCTCTTAAGAAACCCTCCTCTCCTTCAGTCACAGAAACTTTTGACACAGTCATGGCCGCGTAGAGCTGGGCAGAGTCTCACCGGCGTGGTGGGAGAGACACTCGGACACACGTTTTCAGGACAGAGCCACAATTAGTCCCCCCTCAAACTTTCTCCCTCCATTTTGGTTGTTTGCGATATTGACAAGCAGCCCCCCTGTTCCTCCTCCTCCACCACCAGCACCCCCTCCCTGCGGCACTCCGCGGGAAAAGCGCCGTTATCACATCCACAGCCTCCCCGAGAGCCTCACTTCCACACCTCCACACTTCCACAGTGCGAGCCCGGACAGATCTCCCCCAGCACGCCGGGCGCCCCTACACGCGCCTCGGCCGGACAGCGCAGTTGCCCCGCCGTGTCCGCGCACGGAAAAGTGTCAACCCGTGAACAGCACGGTCCTTGCAGCAGCGTCCGTTCCACATTCATCCCTCTCTCCCCTTATTTATCCACTTTATAAAAAAAATCAAAACTTTCAAAACGCGCTTGCCTCCGTCACGGCCACTGTCCTCGCAGTTCCGAACTTTTATTACACTCACAGACAGGACAGCAAGACTTTAAGAAAAACTTAAATTGCAAAACTTTTTCTCTCTCCTCTTCTCAACCTTTTTTCTTTAAAAACTCCGGCACTTCCTCTGTTTGTTGACGTTCATCTGCATTCGGCGCAAGGCGACAAGAAGTTCACAACACAATTTAAGATTCATTTCCCCCCCGTGCATTTATTTCATTTCTCTTCTTTCCCTCCGCTGCTTTTTCTCTATCACTCTCTCACGTCCCGAGCTGGGCTCTGATTAACACAAACTTTTTTCCTCCCCCCCTTTTAGCTTCACCCTCTCACTCTCATAATTTGAATAACCCCGATATTTTAATTCAAGAACGCAGTAACGGTTTGTTCAAGCGGCGCCAAACTTACCGTGGGAGCCTTAACATCCTTTCTGGGGCGTTTTTCCGGACTTTCAGCTGTTCTCCGAATTTTTAATAATTTTTTTCTCATATTTTTTGCTGGACGCGGCGGGCCTGAAAATTGTTTGCTTTCTCCTCTTTCCAGCAGCCATTGTGTAGGCTATGCGCTGCGGTGCAGCCCAACTCGTCCGTGGCCACACCCACTCGCTTACCACGCCCATTCCATGCTTCTGATAGGTTGGAGCAGCTGCCACTCTCGCGTCTAACCCGCCCCTGCCGAACGCTACTGAATTCCGAAAATTTCAGACTCGCCGGTGCTTCTGTCAGTCTCCGTGGCTCTTCACTGAGACCCCAGTTTAAGAGGGAAAGGTGGGACTGAGAGTCCCCCCGAGCCCCGTCTCCGTGGCCCGAGGAGACGCCACTCAGCCGGGGTGTTTACGCAAAGCAGGCGCCTGTTGGGCGACCGAGCTGTCTGTCAGAACGGCAGCTAACTAGGTTGTGCCATGCGTGTACACTCTGCGTGTGTAGTGTGTGTGTGTGTGTGTGTGTCGTATGACGTTTACTCTGACATGAGGGTGTCTCCAACTCCGGCATGAAAGAGCACACTCTCTCCTCTCTCCGGACTCTTCAGTAAGTTGTGTTTGTTTACACTGTGTTACATTAATGCTAAGGTTAGCAAAATGCTAGTTGTTTACATTCTTCTTCTGTTGGTGGGACATTCTGACAGTCCAGCTTGGAGCTTCTGAAAGCTCCTGCTAACACATTCAGCTAAGTGGCAAGCTATCTAAGATAATGGGGGTCTGACACTGTATGAATGCATGTTTTAGATATTTGTTGGTCTAAAGGTGTTTTCTCAGATGCTATCTGTGTGTTATTTTCTGTTAGCTATAGCCCAGCTCTCTCACTTAGTCTGTGAAGCATGCTGCTGGAAGTAGGATTTGAAGGTCACAATGAATGAACTACTAAATTAGCCAGATATAGTCTGTCAGCACAGGGGTGAAAACCAAGAACACGACCACCCTGGAGCTGCGTGATTATTGTGTGAAATTTAGCCTATGATTATTGTATTACACGCCGAAGCTCTTTTGTCTCACTAGGGTGGTTTTTTTTTTTGGCAAATTGGGTCACTTTCCACATAGAGAAACGCTATACTTTTTTGATTTATCATTATTCATTTATGTATTTTAAAATGTATATATTTGTCTTTGACTGATGTTGGTTTCTGAAATAAACATGAAAAGCAAAGAATTAAAGGGTTGAAACATACACACTCTGAACATTCATGCAGAAGTCATAAGTTGTATGAAAAAATATTAGCACTCAGTCAACTGATGTTTTATTTATTTCCTCTTCAGAGAAAACACTTCTGCACATTTTAATGCTCTTTATGTGCTGAATTTAACACTTTGTGATCAGGGGTGTTCAGAATTTAGCATTTTACTCTACATCTGTTTGCGGTTTGATGCTGATCAGGTATTCCAGGACAGACGGATGTGTCTGAAGGATGGACAGCAAATCGAGTGTCCAAAAGGTTCGTAATGTGGACAGCAACCCCTGCATTGAGGTCAGTTTGTGTGACTGATTTGACGAAAGCCTGTGGTTCGTGTTGACAGTATAGAATGTGATTTCTTTTCAAGATATCAAACTTTTAGTGTGCAAAATCTTGTCATGCATTTCTTAAAATGCCCTTTAGATGCCAGCACCACATGGTGAAAGGGCAGTTTTTACTATGTGGATTTTAACAGTGTGGACGTGAGAAAATTCCGCCACATATAAAGTCATTACGTTTGTATTTTTATCGTACTAGCGGGGAAACTTTGTGAACTGTATTATGCAGGCATGTTTATTCTTTCACTTTGGTACTTGAGCAAGTGCACATCAGGAGCAAGCAATGATCCAACAAGTGCATGAGGAGATTAGACCACTAGGGGGTGTATTTCCCAAAGAGTTCGATTATTTCTACCATTACAGGTAGAAGTCTAAAGAGTTAAGCAGTCCCACCTGTTTTAGTAATGTGCATTAATTCTGGTTTCATGTGCAGGAAAGTGATGGGTCACGGAAGTGTCTGGATGCATATAACTATGATAAGAGCATGTGCTCTGCATACTTCTTGAAGTATAAGAACTGCCGGAAATACTGGGTGAGTACTGCTACATTTCTGGCCAAATCAGAGCAACCTAATGGAGATTTCCAAGCTAGAGTTTGGATTCATCAACATTTTAATTTTCATTCCAGTGAAGAATGAAACTGTCCAATATTCATGTTAAACAACAAGGGGAGGTTCTCTTACTTCACAGAGCATTTACAAAGTAAACTGTATTGCTTACATTCAGTCACTTTCATGGTTTTGCACAGTTGGAACCATCTTTTCTGACATTTACAGCTAAACTTTAATCAGCAAAACAGTTGTTAAGTCTCGTAAGCTGGCTGACTTATATTTGTTAGATCTGCAAATAAAATTTTAAACAAATTTTGAAAGTCATAATTGTTTTCTCAGAAGCTTCTTTACTAATAGGCAGTGTTGTGGAATTCTTTCTTTGTTTGTTCATGTATTATTGTTATTATTGAGTAATAAAAATGTTTTGATATTATTAAACCGGTTGTATTACAGGTGTGGTCTGTTGCACATGTAGCTTGTCTCTTATTTTGGGGTAGTAGTTTAATGTGCCTCTGTTTCTCTCCCAGCATAATGTAATGCTAGAACGCAGGCGTAATGGAATAAAGCCAGACATGCCTACAGCTAAAGCGAGAGAAGAAATGATCGCTGCTCTGGGAGGGAAGCCCTACTGAAACTCACACAGACACATGGTGAACTCAATTTCCCAGAGTGCTCTTCCACTGTACTTGACTTTTATTACTGGAGCACTCATAGTTTCTCAGGTTCAGTGTGTGTGGTGGAGTGCATTCTTCCAAAAGGCAGAGTTAAAGACTTTATTTACTCCGAAGCCTGGTGTTTGTGGAGGTCAGTTTGTGTTGTATGATTGCTTGTGAATGAAAAAGCCCATCCATTGCTAATAAAAAATCAAAAAAGAAATATGAAATGTGTAAAATTGGCTTATTTGTATCGGTCTCCCTCTGTGCAAATTGTGCGTAACCATCAGTAATCACGCCATTCTTTTGTAAACTAGTTTTTCATGCTAATTTCAGATCTGCTTTCAGTTTTTTTTGTCTCATCAACTTTTTGAATTATGAGTAATATTGGATCTGGCACCAATCAAGTAACTTTTTTGATATTTTCAGTGAGAAGTCAGACTACCACTGTTCCTTCAAAAACGCTGATCATTATATGCTAATTATACCAGCTATCATGCAGTATATAACTAGCTTCATCACAAAAACTGTACGTGCAGGAACAACACAGATTTGAAATCAGCATGAGAAACACTACAAACCCAGATACATTTATTGTTGATTTATGTTACCATTCAGGTAAATGCAAACAAGCAAGAAAGGGTTCAATAAAATCAAGATTTGGAAAAAAAAAATGTTTGTAAAATGTTTGTAAAAGTTTTTGTGAAACGTTTTGTGAGCTGGTTTGAAGGACATGGGTTCAGTTTCACATGAATGCTTCCAACCTTTGCATGGGTTTGTAAAACTCCATCAGTAGCTCACTTGACTTAATCTATATAATATTGATTGAGCTGAACAGGTATTTTTATAATCCTAGGCTTCCACAAGGAAAGGTATGAGAATGATTAAGCAAACAAACAAACATAAATAAAATCACCATTTACTGCGTTGTATACATGCTATATATATATATATTTTTTTATTTTATTTTATTTTTTTATTTTTCTTTCAAAATCTCCACTCTGAAACCCATGTTTTATCACTCCAGAACTTACTTTTAAAACTATATATATAATCAGAATCAGAAAACTTTATTTATCCTGGAGGAAATTGTTCAAATCTAGTGTTATGTGATTATACGTGTCCCTGACAACATTTGAAGGTAGTTTCAATGACATTCAAGATGCATAGGACAAAAGTTTAGACACCAGAACTGTTCTTGGAGGCTTAACAGTTTGTGGTTAAAGAATTATTGTGTATATTTTGAGTATTTGCGGACTGTAAAGGTTTGCAGTTTCTTTATTGACCACATGATGGCGATAAAAATCCACATGTGATCGGGCAGTAGTAGATTCAGTAAGTCGTGCTTGATTCATCTCAATGCAGGTCCAGCGGTTCCCGCCTTGTAGATGTCTTGTGTGATTCGGTAGTAATTAGGGTACTGAGCAATTAAAATATGTATGACCGCAAGTGCCGCAGTAACATCTTTTCTCAATACAGCCAACTGTTGCTAAGTGGACAGCCACGAGTCTGGAAATAGATAATCAAGGCACTAACAAACACTACATACTGCATTCATTTTACTTTTTATTCTGTTAGTATGTTAGTAAACAATGGCTTGGTATTCTTGGGTGCCTGAACGTTTTGCACAGTACACATTTAGAATTAACTAAATGTCCACATAAATGGAACTTGAAATATGTTGAAATCTTCACATCGTAACAGGAGATAAAGAGAACCCAGTAAAACCAATCACAAAACCAGCTGCAGTTTTTCATTCATTTATTAATTGAAGTTGTCCAGTATTAAATCTTCGTGGGCATGTGAAGCTCTAGAGTTATTAGTTTGATGCAAAGGATAATTAGGGTTAGAGGGTTGAATCAACTGGATAATAATTAAATGTGGGTCATACTGTCCTATTCATAAAACCTCATCCTCACTGTCAACGTTTGTTTTTCACCATGCGCATGCTGTGTCCTGGTCAAAGGAGGTCTCAGGTAAACAATTGTCAATGCTGATCAGGAAATTATCAGCTACAGGAATGTTTTTTTGGAAGGTCCTCCTGCTTAAGGGGGTCTTACGGGTGACTGACAGCTGAGATTAAAAACCCTTTAGCAGGCAAAGCATTTAATGCTGCGCCACTTTATTGTGTATTGTGCATGCTTGTATGGTTTGGTTGATTGGGTTCTCTAGATTCGAACACATTTTAAGTCTGATTTTGTTAGAAGTTCGGAGAATTTAAAGGGTTCGCCAAAATGAATAACTTACGAGATCTACCTTCCAGAGACGTCTGCAATTTCAGATCGGGGGGAGGGGGGGGGGGGGGGTTGGTGGTGGAAAGAAGAGGCTGTGTTTTTGCAGACACTGTGATGTTTTATTGTGTCAGTGGTGGTTCAGATGAAAAGCAATTGTAACACCCCATGCCTCCACGTCGTTATTGTGACATACCATGCTGTGAGCAAATGAGCAATCACTGAAATAGCTTTTAAATAGTAATAGGTTTTGATAAAATCATGTGGAACAACTGTGTTTATAGGTATAATAGAAGATCAAGTGAAAGTGATCATTCTGTCATACGTGAACACAACACTGCACACAGTGTGAACAGCACAAAATTCACCCTCTGCATTTAACCCATTCACCAAGTGAAGCAGGGGGCAGCCAGGAACACAGCGCCTGGGGAGCAGTGCGTGGGGACGGTACCTTGCTCAGGGTACCTCAGCTGTGCCTAGCGGTCTTGGGAATCAAACCTGGACATTCTGATCACAGGGCGAATGCCTTAACCATAGACATATGTCTATGGCCTTCACCACCAGCTGCTCCCCCACCAGCTATACAGTATTGAAATACTGTATATAATAATGTGTTCAGAGTCAAATCATCATAAATGTAATAATTCTTATAGATCAATAATTTATAATTAGTTCATCAGTTAAACTTATCAAATCACCATAATGAGTGGTGAGCTGGAGGAATCGCACTCTTATAAATGAGAGGCAGTTTAGGTCAGTTTGTGTGAAATAAAAACTGTATAGAGTAAACAATATTCAGTATTAAAGAGGCATTCTACAAACATCTGAAATAAAGTCAAATAATCAAACTATAATATACATCAGGTGGTCTTTATCTATCCAGGCTAAAATAAAAAATAACATTTATTTTATATAACATCATTTTTTAATAGATACCATACAGGGTTCAGTCGAGGCACATTCATGCAGACAGCGTGTTTCTTTCATAAAGAGTCATTTCATAGAGAAATAACAGTTACAGCTTGTGCCTAAGATAGTGATTAAAACCTTACGTAGTTGTATAAAAACAGGCAGTATTATTCTAGATATGTTATAACACGGTCATTATGACAACACATGATAAAACTGCATCCCTTCCAGTATTATTTTTAAGCCGTATTATTTACTGTGGTGACTTAAAACGTAATACCTCTGATTGCTATTCACTTGCATAGTCGTTTAAAATGGACATTCTTCCTATTTTCATATGTTTTAAGTAAATTTTGTCTCTACAGTGCTAGCATCAGATGCCATTAGTCCTTCTTAAGAATCTCTTCTTGGATACTGGATGTGCGCATGGATTCGTCAGTCTTCTGTTGAAACACTCAGTCGCTTTTGCTATGACCTTTAAACGTGGCCATAAAGTCAAACGCTCCCAGATATTCACCAAGCAGCAGTGCTGTTTTCACTGGCAAAATACTGAGAGAGAGAGAGCGAGAGAGAGAGAGAGAGAGAGAGAGAGAGAGGAAAACAAGAGGGAAAAATGTTGTGTTAACGCAAAAACAAACCAAGAAACAAACATAATAAAATAGCAGTAACCAACAAACATAAGAAGTGTAGAATTACAGCAATGTTCCACAACAGCATAGTAGCCTACTGTTCATCAATCACACCAGGAACTGAACATAACAGCAATTACACACATTTACACCAGTCATTAAAAAGCCAAAGACAGCAATAACCAAATCACAAAACATCATTTTCAAAATATAAAAGCATCCAAACATATATTTAGAGTAGATTAAAAAAAAATTACTATGTACACCAGTTCTTTATAGTGAATATAAATCTGTGTGTGACCTCAAGCAGTAAGTCAGAATGTGCAGGATGCACTTTAGACTTTAATCTGTACAATCAGAAATAAGATGACACATCTGAATAAGAAATGTGTTATGAAATAAGTGTACCTTGATCAACTAATGTCAGAATGAGCCACACCTGTGAGTTTGTTTACATAAAAGCCCATATCTGGCAACCAAACATTAGGAGCAAAGGCATAAAGCTTATCATTTTGGTGATGGTGCCAGACCACATTATTAAAACAAAATAACACACTTCAACAGGTCAAAATCATCAGAAATAAGTTTATGTGGGTTTTGTAGTGTTTTTCATGCTGATTTCAAATCTGTGTTTAGTTTTTTCCCACACGTATAGTTTCTGTGATAAAGCTAGTTATATATTGCATGATAGTTGGTATAATGATCATATAATAATCATATGCTGAGTGTTTTTTGAAGAAACAGTGGTAGCTGACAGACACTGATCATTATATCTTTGGCCTTGTTTACACTGTCAGTTAAATGTGACCCGATTCAGATTTTTTGCTCATATGTGACACAGATCGGATCTGTTCCATGACCGTGTAAACAGGAAAAAATTCGGATATTTTGAGATCGGTTTCAAGCCTCGTTCATATGTGGAAATAAATCAGATATAAATCAGATATGTGCCAATGCGACTGTCATGTAAACAGGCAGATCGGATTTTCCTCGGCATTACGTTCTGTATGTCATTAACTGCAACAATTTAGTGCTTCGTCGCGGTTTGATGACGTTGTGTCGGAAGTAGGTGTGTCTATTACAAATCTAATATTACTCATAATTTAAAAAAATTCATGTGGCTGAAAAAACTGAAAGCAGATCTAAAATCAGCATGAAAAACTGGTTTGGAAAAGTGTGTTGTGGTTTCTGATGATTACAAAAAAAAATTGTAGAGATGAACAGTGGTAGTAAGTAGATGGACTCCCATAATGGCGGTAGCAGTAGATCTAAAGGGATAAACTCTTCACTCAGTCACACACACAGAGCAAGAGCAGTATGATCAAACACTCCTCCACACACTCGCAGGGAACAATGCAGCTGAAATCTGGCAGCTGATCAGTCAGGCTGTAAGTGGTTTATCCATTATGGCATCATGGTCTCATCATAGCTGCGGCATAAGCTGTGTTGTCGCTAATTAAAATCTTAAATGCTGGCACAATTACCTTAGAGTTCAAAGAGCTCGGAGCATTAACAGCACAGTGATCCCACACATATGCATATCACCCATATACACATAAAACAGTGTACATTTATGTACACAATTTAATCCTGTATTGTCACTGTCAGTACGACCCTGTACATCTAAAAAAAGACAAAGCTTATCCACGCTTTAGTCGGGTGTTACTGATGGAATTAAACAAGTGCATCGAGGAGAAAGGAGCCAAAACTGTAAAATTAAAATATGTTTAAGATGTCTTAAATACTGTAGACTGTACGACATCAAAGTAACACCCCATGAAATACACTTGTTGGTCATCTGACCAATGAGTTTCACTTACCATATTAGATGCATGTTATTGATAAATAGAGAGGATGGTAGTGTGCTTTGTGCCAGGGTTTAATCAGGCACACCAGTGTTGCTTGGGGCTATCCTTAGAAGACTATTACTTTCATTTTGCAATACTATTTAAATTAATGATGTAACAGTTTCAATGCAGCATAGAAATTAAGAAGCTCAAATTAAATCTGTGTTGTTGCCTTATTCTCCTCCAGGGTTTTTTCAATTGTCATCTTTCATGGAAAACCTTGTCAGTTATCAAAACTAGACAACAAAATAAAATTTAAGCACTTGTTTTAGGGAGCTATGAGCAAGAAGCCATATTACACAATGCTTTTATCAGATATTCTGACAAGTGTTACATCTAAGGCTTAATAAAAGAGTGGGCTTTAAAATAAAGTGGAAAATTTGCAAAAGTACTGACTGAAGCCATTACCTTGGGAATAATAAAGCCCCACACATTTCATCTGCTTGTCATAATGGCACTCTTCTAGCTTTGGACCAAAAGACTGTCAGTATGTGCTTTTAACAGCAGTTTGTTACAAAAAACTGACAGCAGCTCTCTATACAGACAAATCCTGCTCTTCATTACCAAGGAAGATGCTCTGATGATCATGAAGCTGACTTATATACCCAAAAAATTAATACACAGCTGTCAACAAAAGCTTTGTGTTCAGTTTTGCTTGGTTAACTAAAAAACAAACATCACATTTGAAAAGAAACCAAGGTGCCCCACACATTTGAAGGGCAGCGTTAATATTATTATAAAACAGGTTTAGGCACTTCTGGTCAAAAGTGAAAGTTTTGGTACCTCTAATATTTTATGTTTGACTTTCCTCAAGTCTGTTAAGCTAAGTAAAAAGATCTGCAGAAACATGATAATAATCTTATAGGATCTGTGTTTGCCTTCACTCTTTGTCCATGTATTCTATATATCTGTCTACTAGGGTATTCGACTAGTCAACTACAGAGGCACGAGTCGATGCTCCTTGAGAGAAGTCGATTAGTCCTGTTTTTGTTTTCCCCTCTCTCTGTGCCCTCACTTGTATACGCAATGCCTTTGATTGGCTTACGCTGACAGGCGTCCCTTGGTTTAACCAATTATTATAGGCCCTTCATAAAGGGGGCGGTGCCCTTGGCGTGAGGGGAATCTAAAGACGAGATCACAACAAGACCAGAGACCTGCAGCAGAGAAGACAGACACACATCACATGTGTGGAGATCCTTCACTCTAGACACACAAACAGCATGTTGACCTGCACAACCTGCAAGTCGGTGTTAAAGTACAGTAACAGAACCAGCGTTCTGCATCTGAAACGCACCACTAGCTAACATGGCTAACGCTAGCACTGCAGGGAGTCGTCTTGCCACGGTTTAAACTGTTCCCACTCTCAGTTGTTCAATTCAATTCAATTCAATTCAATTTTATTTATATAGCGCTTTTAACAATGGTCATTGTCTCAAAGCAGCTTTAC
>JBBPDE010000011.1:4701554-4711963 GCA_037974605.1 Nannopetersius ansorgii
GAATACTATGAATTCGGACATACTACTCGCCTCGCATACTGTTTTCGCATACTATATAGTAGGGAAGTATGCGATTTTGGACGCAGCCTTATTTTGCTTCTGTCCCAACTTTTTTTTTGGAGTGTGCTGCAGGCATCAATTTCTACATTTCTAAAATTTACCAAATAGAATTAAGCTTTTCAGTGAAAACACTGAATATCTTTTGCCCGTTAAATAAAGGTTCAAATAAATTGCATTTTTAGAAGGTGTCCCAACTTCTTTTTGGAAATGGGGTTTCTTCATTCAGAAATTCAGGTTTATCTTCCTGCCGTTTTGTCAGTGGTTACAGTTCATCAGTTACTGTGCCACCTTAGGTCAGTAGAACTATGAAAACTGTTCGTTTTATTTCATGGGTTTCACTGATTTTGCTCTTTATTTATATCTTTTGTGTTATGGTTGTACAAGTATCTTGGATTTAGTTACTTTGGGCTATTAATGATAATAATTATTATAATGTAAATTTGCTATATGCTCCTTTAATGTGCTCTATTACATGATCTTTTAGGTGTTCATTGAAGAACATGCCGACTTATTTACGATGGAGAGTTGGAACTTGAGTATTGAGATTTAATTGTCAGTTTCAATACAGGGACTAGCATTTAGGATATTAAGTTATTTAGTTATTGTTGCTGATGGAGTGTTATTGTCCAATACAACTTTTGTTTATATGAGATCTTTTCATAACTGGTTGTTTGAAAAAATTACCAACAGCATGTTACTGCAGTGAAAAACTGGCATAATTGTTTTTTTTTGTTGTTGTTTATTTTGTTTTTATAATTTATCAAATATGCAAGACACACATCACATTACTGTGTTGTCATAGTAGTGAACGCCTTGATATAACATTGAATTTTACGTTTTTAATGTTTATGTAAACTTGTTTTTTCTAGGGCTTGACCAATATATTAGCTGACTGTTAATATGACTGATATCGAGGTACTGTAGAGTTTCTGGTATCTACAGAAGTCTTGCTGGTACAGCACTGATATTTAAGGGCGTGTTTAATATTGTAGCAAGCAGCAGTTTTCTAACAATATTGTGAGTAAAACTTTTCACTGCTAAACTGTTGCTTTGTGTCAGTTATAGCAGTAACAGAAAGAATATTGGAACGACAATATTTCTGTGATGAGACTGTGTGTGTTGTATTAGTGTGATGGTTTGACAATCCTGTTTGACGGTTCACGGTCAATAATCACAGAACCCATTAACTAAAACTCCTGTAGTGTCCAGTTGTAATATTTTATCAAAATGTATGTTATAGCTTCTTAATTTTGTTTTTGGTAATAAACTGTTGTACATGAACAACTGGGGGGGTGGGGAGACTCATCATGTTTTATAAATGGAGTTTGAATAGGGAAGGGTATTTGGTGAAAGATAACAGTTTCTCTAATAAATTCTTTAATCTTACTTTATTAAAATATATTTGTTGTAACTTGATGGCCCAGTCTTATTCAGAATGGTTCTGTGCGTGTGTGTGTGTGTGTGTGTGTGTTTGGAGGTGGTTATCTCCTTTTCAAATAAATATGGGTACTAGGTAGAGCACTAGGAAACACCCTAGTCTATCATGCAACATGTGTGTCTGTGTGCGTGTCTCTGTGTGCATATGTATATATTTTGTTTTTATGGCTGTGACTTTCCAATTGACCTGCCCAGATTCCACCAACCAGTTTTTTTTTTTTTTTTTTTTTTTTTTTTTTTGCAATAACCACTAGGATGAATTTCATTTAGCCTAATGAAAAACTGTACTACACTTTGAGTTACTACATAATATTGGGTTACCAGTTTGAAATTGGTAACCTATCAACCTTTAGTTGTAGCTAGTTGAAATTAAGTAGATTTGAAATGACCGGGATTTTCTGTTACAGCAATAATAGCCGGTCAGTGGAACAATAAAATAAATCAGAACAAAACCATTAGAAATGTTGGAAAGACACCCGAAATTACAATATTTATGTGAGAAAAGACTTTGTTGTATTAGTGTGTTAGTTTGACCGTCATAATTGACAGTTATTGGTTGACAAACGAATGAGTAAAGAACCCATTAACTGAAACCCATTAACTGGAGTCTCCAAGCATATTAAAATTTATTGGTATTTATCAATTTGCTAGTTGAAATTAAGTAGATTTGAAATGACAGACAAATTTTCCTCCTTACTATAATTAACTAAATATCTATTCTTACAGTGTGACATTTCATACACACAAAAATAAATAGAAATTACTAGCATTCTAATTTGCTACAATTTCTCTTTAAAATTCATTTTTGATTGTTCTATAAAGCTTGTCCAAACTACCAACAGTTTCTATAAAAGTATTTGTGTACAGAACATGGGTGGGTCACAAAAAACTGATACATTTTTCATACATAAATGATCAGATATGGGTTATTTTCTCATTTTCTTACAAACCACCTGCAGGCCTGAAGGAGAAAACTGTCACAGCAGAAATAAAGGAGACCCCTAACACGAGAGCAGGTAAGACACAGTGAAATATCAGCTTCAGCAATGAAAATAATCCTGAGGAAAAGTTAATGTCACAGGTAATGTGTGCAGAATTCAAGTGAGTGAATTTGTTACAACTGAAGATTGTTGTTGAAATTAAGTTATCCATTCATGCCTTCCTGAATGATTACTGTTTCTCAGAAACAGAAGACTGAAACATGCTATGAATTTATCAACTGTTATAAGATAAACTTGCAATGTTTCATGTTAAAAATTGCTGTATGAGTGCTTATGCTGTAAAGGACACCAGCACAAAGAGTTTCATGTATTTCTTGCCTTACAGTACACGGTCCAAACCATAAAGGGTTTGATTACTCCCTGATGAGCTCAGGCAATTTTGTTGAGGTGTTTTTTAAATAATGACCATGTTTCAAAATGGTCACATTTAAATTTAACATCTAATAGAAAACACTAAAACACACACACACACACACACACATTTTACACACTTAAGACAGAGCGCTGATTTTTGTTGTTTGACAACACTCATAGATGCATTGATTTAAAAATAAATAAGTAAATAAATGTACACCAGTCACTCAACTTTGCCCTCAGTTACCTGCAACAGAGCCTGTGTTGTTTGACATACAGTTGTGCTCAAAAGTTTACATATCCTGGCAGAATTTGTGATGTTTTACCCATTTGTCAGAGAATAGGAATGATAACACAATGACCTTTCTTTCACTCGTGGTTAGTCAATGGTGTTGCTTTTTTTTCCCATGATAATGACATCATCACTAACCACGAGTGAAAGAAAAGTTTTTGTGCCATCATTCATATTCCCTGAAAAATGGCCAAAACATCACAAATTCTGCCAGGGTATGTAAACTTTTGAGCACAACTGTATTTGGCATCCTAACTAGGCTACAGATCCACACACAACAGAACAAACTTATTTTGGTCTTATTTTCAGTGCCAGTCGATCCAATTACAGTTTCTCTCTCAGACATTTATTTTTATTCTCTTGAACCCGTACAGTGACGTGTTATATTTTGTGGGGTTGTGCTTGCAAAGCTAGCATTAAGTTATCTGAGCAGGTCACAGATCAACATGGTGTTTTAATATTTCTGATGAATAACTTTATCATAAATGAAATCCAAGTTAATACAGTTCATGATATCCATCCATATAATCTGCCAGCAAGTTTTGGAAATGAAAGTATTTTAAACAATTTGTTTGAATTAATCTGGTCAAATAAAGTTAACATTTAGGACTGACTTGAAGGTGTTCCATTCATTTCAGTTTAAGTGATGCAGTGTTTAGCTGTGCAGAAGGTTAACAGGAACATTCCACATATTTTGAAGGTATCTAATTTGCATCATCATGAATGTTACTGTTTTTCCCCCTCCAGATTCTTTAGTCAACCAAAAGACAGAGGAGGGCCCTCCAGGAGAGAGCCAAATAGAAACTGGGAGTGAAGTGAGAGATGAAGGGCCTCAGTCTGTCCCTGTTACTACAGGTAATGAAGGCATGCTTTCAATATTTACTTCACACACATTTTTGCTAGATTTTTGTTTTTCATTTTAATTAAACTGATGAATACTATACTGATTTTTTCCCTCCTTGTGATGTTGGTGTTCATTAATATAATGTAATATGTAATATAATCATGTAAATAATCAGGTATTTCAGGTATCAGATATCAGGTATCTGTATATGACAATAAAACTTGAAACTTGGTAAGCTGAAAGGGGGGAAACCCAAAACTTAACTGTAATGTTTCTGCAGACAAAGTCCCTGGAGTTTCATCGTTTCACTCTTTTGGTCAGTAAAGGCTTATATTTTTGATAGTAACTGTTTCAGCTGTAAAATAAAATATCAATGTAAGCTTAAAGTGAATAATAAATATATAATGGCATCTCTCCTGCTCTTACAGACTCACAAGAAACCATTGACAGCACTGGGGGTAAGATTTCCATGAATGTAGAACAAGCACTTTATTTAATATTTTTTTAACATACTCTGTAATGCAGTGTTTAAAAAAATGTATTTAAAATGTATTTTTATTTAATTTCTTGTATTATTTTTGCATTTTGTTTCAGCGCTTGTTGAAGAGGCCTTACCTGAGAAAACTCTTGGTAATTATTTTTTTGGTTTGTTTTTGTGTTTTGTTCGTTTATGAATGCATACTTTTTTGTTCATATTACAAAGTGAAATGATGCGTGTACATCTAAAATGAATATTGTTGCTGGCAATCTAACCCTAACTGTAAAGCCAGGTTGAGGTTTGAAAACAGTTCCAGTTGATTAGCAAAGATCTCGTCCAAAACTGATGACAGTGGACAGGAGGTTTGATACTGCATCTCAGTAGTTGAATAAAACTTTCTTTCTGCGTTTCTTGATTTTGACTGATTTGATAGTCAAGTGGACCCTCATGCTGGTCAGCTCTGCTGATATATTAAGGGAGGCCATGGGCTATAAATCAAGCAAAATCACAGGAAGCAGTCAGAAAGGACACTGCGTTCAACTACTAGAACACAGCCCGAGTGTTGTATGTAGCAGTGACCTCTGAAGCACATTCTGATGCCTTTGTTTTTCAGTACAGCTGGAGAGGAGCTTTATATTTGTGTAAATATGTAAAAACAAGTTAACAATCCTGTTTACAAGACTAAAACCAGCATTACTTTGGACATGCCTGCCCTGGCACCAAATTGCCCCATGTAAACAAAAGAGGAAACGGTGCAGAGTATTACGTAAAATGAAGGAGATGATGCACACACTGGTGTTTAAAACCAAAAGCTCAGTTTTACCTTTGTGTTGAAAATGTCAGAATAAATTAACACTAGAAGAAATTTTCGAAAAAGATGTGGATAAAAGATCAGGAATCTCATTCAAAAATCTTTTTTAAAAATACGCATGTGTGGACAAGGCCTGTGTGTACATCAGTAGCATGTTTGCATAGTTTGATGTATGTTCTCTATTTTCCTCCAGAACTGTCTGCGACCGAAAGATACCGAGGGGAAGAGTCAGGCCCGTTTAAAGAAGAGGAAATTAGTATGTTACTCTTGTGCACACCCCTTTGAGCTTTCTTTAGTAAATCAGATATCACTAAAGTATTTACCTGTACTTTTTCTTTTAATTTGTGTTTTAGAATTAGTTGTGGATCTGCCTCAAAGGCAAGTTTCTCTAGGCTTACATGAGTGGTGAATTTTATTCTTGCGTTTAAAATGAACTAAAATGAACTTGCTTTCTTAAGATTCTACACCTGAAAGTAGGGCTCCTCCAGAGAAGACAATTGAACCTGAACCTACAGTGGAATCTGTACCTCCAACTGAGACTCCAACTGAGACTCCCACACCTGAAACAACTGAAGTTGCCTCAGAACCAGCACCTGAGTCTCTGTCAGAGCATGAATTGAAGCCAGACATTACAGCAGAAACAGAGGGTTGGTTTTAAGTGTCCTTACTCTGTTGCTGCGCCTATAAATGTTGCTCTTCTAATTATTTCTCTTATAATTAACTACTTTATTTCTGTTTGTTTGTGGACTTTCTACAGCTAAAAAGAAAAAGCCAAAATTCTTCAATAAATTTGACAAAACAGTCAAAGCTGAAATCAACGCAGCTGAGAAACTGAGGAAGAAGGTGGGCACCATCACTGCTCTTCATTAGTTAGGAAATGACCAGGCAGCTTCTAATTTGCTGAGCCTATGGGAAATGAGTTTTAATTGTATTTGGCTTGATTGTTAAGGGGAAAGTTGAGGAAGCTCTGCGTGCCTTTGAGGCTCTTGTCCAGAAATACCCTCAGAGTCCCAGGAGCCGATTTGGAAAAGCCCAGGTAACTGTTTATAATGGAAATATACACTGTAAGTGACTTACATTTTAAAAGTATCTGTGTAAAAACTGTACAATTATTATTTATGGGATTATAAATGTAATTTGAATTTTGTTTTTGTTCAGTAATGATTTTGTCGTTTTGACATTGAAACAAATGGGAAATGTAAAAATGAGTACACATATAATGTTTAGCCCAACCAAAAATCAACATTTAAGTTGCGTGTGTAAACATTTATTTACATCTCTAGGCTGAAGATGATATGGCTGAGAAACTGCGAAGTAATGAGATGCTACTGAAGGCAGTTAACACGTACAAAGAGGCAGCAGAACTACCAGATGCCCCTGCAGATCTCATCAAAACTACATTAAAGAGACGGGCTGACAGGCAGCAGTTCTTAGGTACACACCGATCCTGTCACATCCCCCAGCTTGCACGTCTTCAAAGCCCATTCTCAAGAAGGTGTTTCCACAGGTCGCACAAGAGGCTCTTTAGCCACCTTGGAGAAGCTAGTGCAGATTTTCCCAGAGGACGTCACGCTAAAGAATGACTTGGGGGTGGCTCATCTGCTGATCGGAGAGAACAGTGGTGCTAAAAGGATCTATGAGGAGGTGCGAGGTTTTCTTACGATTGTCCTTGTCAACTTTGTGATGGTTTTGACAAAAATCCGATTAACTCAAATTTAGTTGATTTATACAAGGCATTATTTTTATTCTGCATCTGTAATTTTGCACTGGAAGTGCTAAGCTTATATACCTAACAAGTAATGGAAGCAAATAATTTATTTAGTTTTATCTTCTCCCTATAATTTATGTTTGCTCGGAGGCCCTGTTTTGACAGGCCATTTTCCAGTCTCAGATTATCCCCTACAGTTAAACAGGGTGTTTTTGTTTCTGTGCTGCTAGGTTCGTTCTGATTGACTGTCATTCATTCAAAAAGCAGCCCAAACTGACACACACTTGATGGCTTTAGCTGTTAGTCCGTTGTAGACTGAATATTTGCTTAAAAACGTTTAACTCTTGTAGTTCCAATATATAGACTGCATGGATTAAGCAGTGGGTAATATAATCTGAAATTTAAACCGTCTTTACCATACTAGATCAAACTGTCTTCTTTAAAAAGGGAATGAGAAAAAAATACAGTCTGAAAATTTCAAGGTTGTTGCAGATTCTGTTTTAACTGTATGATGCACTTTTGTTTGTTTTTATTGATCAGAATATATGAAGTTGTGCCAAAAAACACAAATAAATGGGTTGTGAGTTATGCAGCTGTACCAAATCCAACTTTCCTTAAATATGTAAAAACAGTATAGTTTTGTTACATATTAGACAAAATCTGCTGTTAATCTGATCAGATAAATAAATGAATATTATTTCATTATGAAAGTGTCTGATATTTTCTTTTGTTGTTTTTTTTCTCTTCAAAGGTTTTGGCTATGGCTCCAAATGATGGATTTGCCCAAGTGCATTATGGATTCATCCTTAAATCTGAAAATTTGATTGCAGAAAGCATACCATACCTCAGGGTGAGGCCTATGACATTACAACCACATACACTCACAGGCTTCAGTTTGTGTTTGAGTCTGAATTTGTTTCTGTCTGTGTTTAGGAAGGTTTGGAGTCAGGAGCACCAGGCACTGACGACGGGAGATTTTATTTTCACCTCGGTGATGCTCTGCAGAGAATGGGAAATATGAATGTAAGTTATGCCAAAAATACATATCCTTTAAGCGACTTTGTTCAAATCCTGTAGATACATAGAGATAAAAGTTAATGAGGTGTCTGTATTTGTGTGTGTGTGTGTGCAGGAGGCCTATGACTGGTACGAGGCTGGTCACAAGCATGGTCATTTTGCATCAGTTTGGCAGCGATCTCTTTATAATGTGCCAGGACTCCGTGCTCAACCTTGGTGGACAGCCAAAGAAACTGGATACACCGACCTTGTCCGGGTATTTAACCTGTACAGCCTGTATCAGTACAATCGAAACAGTACGCCAGATTATCCATTTGCTGGTACTATGAAAATTTCATCAAAAGATATAATTTACAGAATTTCTCTGTTACCAAAAATTTAATAAGTCATAAGATATTTTGTCTAATTTTATTCTGTAGTTTTGGACTGGACCTACTATTAACAAAACATTTTCTTTGACTTGTAACAATAGTGGAACACCTTTTGGTGCATTATAGAACAATTTTTAAAAAGCTCTTTTTTCAGGAACCATATTTTGAAAGTTCTTTCATCATGAAAAATTATTTAAATAGGCCAAAAATATTTAAGCATTCGGTTTCTATGAACTGTCTTTTTTCATTGTATTTACTGAAGAACCTCTGAAGAGCTAGTTTTTAAATGTGTTGTAATGTTTGGACGATGGACTTCTATTATTTATCCTTGTAGCTCAACCCCAAAACTAAAGAAGCAAACCTCACGGAATTGGTGAAATTGTGCAAAATTGGTTTTCTTTGGTGAACCATCTCTTTTTAACGTCTTTATAATTAAGGTATTGGTTTACTTTCCAAGTTATTATTTGTTTGGTATGTGTTTGACTGTGGTTGGGTGTAGATGCTGGAGCGGAACTGGATGACCATTAAAGATGAAGCGTTAGCGGTGCTAGACTCTAGTAGTGGACTGTTCTTGCCAGAGGATGAAAATCTTCGGGAGACAGGAGACTGGGGACAGTTTACACTTTGGCAGCAGGGTAACACACATACACTAACCGTAAACATATCATAAATCTGCTTGGTTACCAAATTGTCAGGCCCTTTAGATTGACCTAATATCATTAACCAGTAGTCTCACAAATACAGTCTCGCATGATATCCTCATGACAAAATAACTATTTTTTCAGGAAGGAAGGTTGGCTCTTCCTGTCAAAGTGTTCCTAAAACCTGTGCTTTTCTGGAACGTTACCCAGAAGCGACTTCTTGCAAGAGAGGCCAGGTAAAGCTTCTTATTATGGCATCACACCATGCTACCACCATATAAACCAGGCTGTACTGAAGATGTGTTTAAATTCTACAATGCACCGTCCTTAAAATGAGAAATAAAGCTTATGAGCACTCACTATCAAAGCAGATTACCAATAGGCTTTGCTTTTTTAGAAATTATTACATAAGCTCAATTAAATTAGTATTTCTTCAAACAGTAATGTATTGTTCAGCAGAACAGAATTAGTTGATTAAAGATTAGTCGACATTGACAAAACACACATTTAACTTAGTTTTAAGGTAATAAAACACATGCTAAACATTTGATGACAATATATTTAATAAACATACTGCTCCAAATAACACACTATCACTTTTCCACACAAGCGTAGTGTAAGATATTTTTCAGGCAGAAATGCACCATGGCTTTGAGTTATAACATGAGACATTAATATTTAAAATAAGACGTGGAAAACTACATACAAACCGCTTTGTTTTTGAACATTGTAGTTTTAAAAAGACTTGTTTGGCTAAATGTATATTTCTGCTTGCATCAGTTTATTTAGTTCCCAACATTTTCTTTTTTCCTGTCTCTCTTTTTCCTTCAGATAAAGTTTTCAGTGATGCAGCCTGGTACACATGTATGGCCGCACACTGGTCCCACTAACTGCCGTCTGCGGATGCATCTGGGCCTCGTCATTCCCCAAACCGGCTGCAGAATCCGCTGCACCGACCAGACCCGGTCAGTTTATAACAAATATACATACAGACCATTGTGGAAATAAGGAGTAACACTGAAATCTGTAGATTTAGATGTTTCAGTAATACATTATAATGCAATTAAAACACCTTCCGATTCTGATCATTTGAAGCCATTGTAAATACTTGTATATAAACTACTGCACACATCAGTTCTGTGAATATAAATATTTATAGAAGTAAGAATACTTACATATTGTTTTACTATTATGTTGCTTGGCAACCATAGCAGTTTTGAATAAGAGCACATAATACTTCAGTTCATGCAGGCCACAGGTGATGTTGGCAGAAGGAACCCAGTTTGACCTGCCTGTCCTAGTGCAAGAATGATGTAATTTTTAGTAGCAAAAACATTCTTTAATAGCTTCAGAAAATGTAGTTCAGAATACTAGATTTGACAATCTACAAGGGTG
>JBBPDE010000011.1:4716015-4728740 GCA_037974605.1 Nannopetersius ansorgii
TGAGACAAACGTGATGTTGAAAATATGGGTGAACCTTTGATCTGTTATGGTTAAAGATCAACCTGGGTTTTTTTTTTTTTTTAAACAAACTACTTGCTGGGTTGTGTATGCCCCGACAAACGCTCAACAGACTCTTGATAGGTTCGTATCTTACACAAGAAAATATTCAGTGATTGGTTAAAGGTTCGTTTACATATTGCACTTCTGTTGCTAGTGTCTGGTTCAAGGTTTAGGAAAGCGATATTTTGCAGTGCTACTAATACTCTCTGAATATTACTGAATGTTACTGTATTAACTAAATATTACAGTACTTTCTTATGAGCCGATTAATGATCAACAGCTTACAAGTGAGCAGGATCTGTTAATGCACCTTTGGTGAAGTCCAGGGGTAGAGCAACACCACTAGTATTAGTGTGGGACAGCAGAGACTCCTCACAAGTCAGAAATGTTAGCAGCTCAAAGCCCAGGCAAGTCCCCCAAACAGGAAAATAATCCCTTTTTGAATTGGCCTGGAACGACACAAATAAAACACACTCTATTATCGGTCCTCATATAACTTTGGGCAAAACGAATGATCATTTTCATTTCAAAATATCTTTTTCAAATCACAAGAGCTCCAATTTGAATTATTTCCTGTGTTTTAAGTTAGCACATTTAAGCTGATACAGCAGATCTTGTGAAGTGACAGTCTGACATTTAGCGTTCATTCCTTATGTCTAAAATAAATGGATGTGAATAAGTGCCTGGACCTTAATTGATATAGTTGCATTTAAAATGCAATATTCATCAGAAAATTCTTTGGGGAAGGTATGGGGTAGTTCAGTGGGTAGGATACTTGCCTCTGGACCAAGAGGTCATGGGTTTAAATCCTAACTTCAGCATAACACCACTGGGTCCCTGAGCAAGTTGCTCCAGGGAGACTGCCCCCTGTAGTTAGGGAATGGAAGCCCTTTGGATAAAAGGGTCTGCTAAATGCCATAAATGTAAATGTAAATTGGTCAGACAAACTTCTAAAGATGAAAGTTTTTGAGTTTTGCAAGCATTTAGAGGTCTTGAGCTGAGACCTTAAATGCACTAAAAGCACATTTTGACCAAAGGTTGCAGATGTTGAAATGGCAGTTGACAATGAGAGCTAAATTCACACTCATGAAAAGGAACAAAAGCTCATTTCATGTGAGGCAGAAGTAATGTGGCCCCTTATAGTCACATGTGAACACAGCACAGCACACAGTGTGAACAATGTGAAATTCTTTCTCTGTTTTTAACCCATTCACCAAGTATAGCAGTGGAATGTCACCAATGGGGGACGGTACTTTGCTCAAGGGAACCTCAGTGATGACACTAGCAGTTGGAACTCACAACCTTCTGATTGCAGCAGCAACTTCCTAACCACAAGCCACCAGCTGCCCAGCTGTTAAAATGGAGAGTTTCTAACCTCTAGAGCGAGTTTGTAGAATACAGCAGCTGCTTTGGCATAACCAGAGGAAACCATGCTGGCGCCACCTCCAGGAAAAAGGATTCTGCAGAATAAATTGAAAAATTTAGGATACATACAGAACACTGCAAAGTCGTCGTAGTGAGCAGAGATTACTCCTGATGTTCACATACTCACCCATTAATGGACTTGAAGAGATGTGTATACTCCTCCTCAGACCTGTTGATCCTGGGGCCATAAAGAGAAGTCAGTCACCATCCTTGCTGAGGCTGCACATTGCATCATTTTACTGTTGGAGCACTGAACAAAGTCGAATTTTTATGGTACGTAACAAATGGTGGCAAATATTACATGTACACCTTTCTTTGCCCCTAAAAGACAGTATTACTCAATATTAGACACTCCAGACCACTTACTTTTCTTCTGTGCAAGAAAGTGTCCATTTGTTATACGTGAACACACAACTGCACTGTGTGAATGGTATAAAAGTCTCCTCTGCATTTAAGCCATTCATCAAGTGAAGCAGCGGGCAGCTAGGAACACAGCGCCCGGAGATATGAGGTGGTATAGGCAGTTCTGGGATTCAAACCCTCAACCTTTTGTCACAGGGGCAACTCCCTAACCACCAGGCCACCAGCTGCTTATCAATCCTCAACACGTTTTACTGTGCTACATGTTTAAGAAGTAATTACAGGAGGTAAAGGAGGAGTTCAGTGAATCCCCTCATAATCCCCTCACGCCACACAGTCAAGCAGCCAAGATACATCTGATGTCCAAAGCTTCGTTCGATCGGAATAATGTATAAAATCATCCAAAACCTTTACTTTTAGGTTTATTCACCGTAGTCCTGAAGATCTAAAGAGGCAGACACCAAATGTCTTGCCCAATCAGTGCATGAAATAAGGGGGAAAGTGTGCAAACTTGATGTTTCGGTGAACACGTCTTCAAACTTACATGACCGGCACAACTCTAGCCCCAGCAGCTTCCAGGTATTTCACATAGGAGGCTGCAATGTAGGCATTTTTTCCAGGTTGGGGGGCATAAAAGTCCTGGGCAAGAACACCTGGAAGAGGAGAAGCATAGCCATTACGGCAGCAGGGTGTTTAATAAAGCAAGATTCTTAGTAAGCTGTAAGAACTTCAGTAAAAGAGACTGAAAACATATAACACAATGTTATCTTGTGTATTGTGTGTTGCACTAAATACCCTACAGAAAGTTTACATTACCAATCACGGGACTGTCATTTCTTTTGGTTCTTGCTGGGGTGACAGCAGACGAGACAGTCTGGAGAAAAAACAAGAACCATACAGCTCTGTAGGTGGGTCCCATCCTCTGTCACTTGTGGGATGAAATGAACAGGGTTTGTTGACTTCAGAAAGACCCAGTTCCTCCTGACCAACTATTTTAAAGAGTCGGTTCACCACGGTGGAGAATCAGTGAACTGCGTGTTTTACTATTTTTACTTTCCTGTACAGGTCAAAAACGAGCACATTCATGTAAAACTAGCCGACTTGTATTCCGCGTTGTTTCTACTACGCGTGTCCTACGACTAAACTACATTTTCACCATCTAACAGATGTTTTAGATGATAAACACACCACTCTATCTCCAGCGGCCCAGTCGGATTCCGTCAACTCGAGTGTATCGGTTTTGTGTTCGTGACGTCATGTGTGGGTGGGGTCTGTGAGTGTTGAATCATTAAAGGTGAAAATTCAGTGGAAGAAAACAACATTAAGAACGGTGCGATGAGTAAAAAAAACATTAGGCAACAATTAAAGGAAGACCCTTTTCTATTCCAGTGTGCATTTTGCGTACCTCTTATGTCAGTCCCTGCATATAGTGTATTTCTGACTGGCCAGGAGTTACTACTGTCCTACACTACACCTTCTCGTTTTAAACTCCTGAACAATTTACAACCTAAAAGCTATTGAACAAATAAATACACAAATGACCGTGCAGTTTATCAGCTTTACTTCACCCCGCAAACGTTTAGTTTTAACGTTTAATCAATCATTTCTAGAATTTCTCTGTGAAATTAAGTTGACTCCATTTGTTAAATTGAATGCGATAAATTATAGCATTAATTATAATTTTAATGTTAATTAAATTGTTAATTTATAACTAATCGCATCGTTCTGTGCAAAATTAAATATTTAATTCAAAAGTAATGTATGGTACTTTTATTTTTTAAGTGCTACTATATGAACAAAAGTGCAAGAGCATTTGGTTTGCAAAAGTTTTAAATAAGATGCTTTTTATCAGCTGCAGTTCAAATATTTCTAAATCTCAACATAAACAGTAATGTAATCAAATCAAATATAAAAACAAAGTTACCTGCCACAACAGGGCCAGAGCAGGGGGGGGGGGGGATTTATAGCAGCTGTAAGGATAAGCAACTTCTTGACTGCATATGAAGGTCTATCTGAATGCAGTGTCATTAAAGTCCATGTTGCAGGCGTCCCAATACTTTTGTCCACATATAGCGCGCTCCCGGCGAACACCGGCCAGACACATTTAAAATAAAAGGACTTTTAAAAAACTAGATTCTTACATGCTAAAATTAAATAATTTAAAATACAAATCCAGGTAGAATGCTGCCAAGCCAGATGTCAGCAACTTTTTTTGTAAATTCTTTAATTTTGGCATTAATGAGAACATTTCTTGTTCCACCAGATTTTCATTTGTGTGTTTCGTGTGTGTGTGTGTGTGTGTGTGTGTGAGTGAGTGCGAGAGAGAGAGAGAGAGAGAGAGAGAGAGAGAGAGAGAGAGAGAGAGAGAGACGCTGACTGTTGTTTTGGCTGTGAGAGAGTTGAATGATCTGATACCGGTTTTTCTGCAGTTTTAAGGGGGTTTCCTTGTTTAGGGCTGCTCTCTAGTTATACTGGTGTTGTCCTGATGCAGGGAGTCATTCGCAATGGCCTTCGTTAGGAAGAAGGAGCGGTCCCGAGAGAGGTATAGTTTTTTTCCTTGTCCTGCCGCGGTGCTCCTCTTCTTCCCTCCCTCGGCCTGGGCGCGCTGTTCTCGGCCTAGCGCTGGTAATCGAGGCCGCGGCTTCGTCTGCTGTAGCCGGCCACGGGTGTTCAGAGAGGCTGACGTATGTTTAAACTGCATTATTGCAAAGAAAGTGAACAGCACGTTTTTCCTCGTGCAGTGGCGACGTTTTTATTTTCATTGTCCATGTTTGTAAGGGGAGTCTGGCGTTTTCCTCAGAGGAACTAAAGCTCCTGGCTGGATGAGTGTCAGTGTCAGATGATGGAAGAGTGCAGCTTCAATTAAGACCTGTTTTCCCTCTCAGCCTTTGGGAAACATTCTTGTTAGATTTTTGCAAATGGTTTTATTTTTTTTTCTTTACTGCTTTCTGAACTCTCTCGCTCTCTGTTTCTCTCTCGCTTCTGTCAGGTTTTCCCTGTTATTGTTGGACCTCGAGGAGTATTATTTTGAACAGCACACCGCCTATCATGTTATTGGCAGTGGCAGCTGTGCTCCCTTATCTAACAGGTGAGTTCACAAGTTACTCAAAAAGTCCTGAATAAATGATAAGCCATGTGTAATGATTATGTTACAAACAGCTGGGGAGCAGCACACAGTCAGAGGAGGGTAGAGCACCCTAAACCTCGTATTCAAGTAAGATGTTACTTTTAGTTCTGAAGTTCTTGCAGAACTAAATTGAAATCTCTAAGTATATCCAGTGTTTCATCAGCAGAGGAGCAGTAGCTGGTGGCTTGGTGGTTAATGAGATTGGCCCTCAATCGGAAGGTTGGAGGTTCGAATCTCACTATTGTGTGTTCAAAGGTACACTTTACACACTTTACATTTATATTAAATCTCTCTGAGATCCCTTTAGGTTGAGAGGTGTGAGCAACAGCACAAAAGCTCTCACTAAGGTTACATAATGAAATTAAAACCTCATGCAATTCAATGCGAACAAGTAGTGAAAAGCAGATTACTCTCCTCACAAATGCAAAACAAAACTGTCCTGTTGAGCAAGGTCCAAATATAACAACATTTCATTTGTAAATCTAACCCACCTCTGGACACTTACTGGAATACTTTTTAATGACTCTTGTTTTAACAATAACAGTCTTTTTTGTAACAACAGCTTAAAGATAGGATTGTCTTTCAAAATCCAGCAGAGCGCCCATGGGCTCCAAGAATGGTAAAACTCAATTTTAAAGAACATGGCCTACTGTGTTATGCAGTGTCTGTCTTTTGACCTCATTATTCATTATTTGCTCAAGATACACACACCTTTCTTTTCTATAAACTCCTGGTTCACAGTTCGGAACCCATTAAGAGAAAACCAAAGTGTTGATGGGAACGAGGTAATTAATAAAATTTAAAAAAAATTTTAGCCTCGGAAATGATGTCCATCTTCTGATGCTTGATTGAACTCAATTTTAAGGTTTTAAGGTTAATTTTTCTCTTCACTAAGGGCTTTTGCAGGCCTTTTTCTCTGCATGGGGTGCTGACATTCTGTTAAGTCATTTTGTATTGTTTGGCCTTTTTAAATCGTTAAAGAAATTAGTCAAATGCTCAAGTTCTACTACAACCAGTCGTGTCAGACCTACTCTCAGTTTTTCCGTTTATAATGGGAGGGAATTCTTTAATATCCATTAACCGAGAGAGGATTCCTGAATGCCTCCAATTTTCATGTGTGTATACAACAGTACCAATGTTTAAAAGAGCGCTTTCAGAAGATACATATTTTAAAAATGTGTTGTTGTTGTATTTTTCATTATATTTGTAACATCATCTTCCTGGAAACACATGTAAAATGTGAAAGTATGAGAGATGCAAGGAAAACGTAATGCTTATAATGCCAGGGAAATGTAATGCTTATGTTGTAATCAGGAATGTTATATTGTATACTATAGTGGTGCACATTCAATTGTATGGATTGTTTAGTAGCTAATTTCTTTCTCTTTTGTTTACATCTTCGCTGGCATGTCAACAGGAATAGCAGAGGCTCGCTGAAGATCTGCTCCAAATCAGTCATTTTTGAGCCATATGAGATTAATGAGCCCATCCTAAAGGTAAAAATCATGTGTCGACTCCCGGGTCTTAATGGACGTTACTGGAAGAACATGCTGACGGGCTGCTTTTCTTACAGATTCCCCTGAAGGACTGTAAACGAATAGAAGCAGTGGAGGAGAATGAGAGCAACCCTTTTAAAGAGTGAGGCTTTTAAACATCTTACACACTTCATCCCTATTGGTAAAAGGAAACTACTAAATGAAGTCCATTTTTTAGGTGTTGCATTCTGTGTGGAAATGTCGCTTCTCTGATATCATTCATATGGCTTTTTCCGTGCAAGCACATTCAGCCATTACTATTTTCTGTTTTCATTTCCTTATTCTTCTGCAGAGCCAAACCTGCATATATAATTATGGAAACCAAGCAGGTGAGCACCTGGCTGAGAGCGTGTACTTAAAGTAACCAAGAGCCTCTAGCAGATATACTTTCGGTGGCTTTGCTGGATGTTTTTGTAACCGTGTGCTGTTTGCTTTTTCAGGTTTATCTTATTAAAGAGGGAGATGTTGTTGCTCCATACAAATATGAGAGGGTGAGACCATATATGTTTTTAGATATTGCTGTGACATATTTGTCTTGCCCTGTCTTTCTTCTCTGATTTTGATATGGTGCTTGAAGTGATCTTGTAACAGTTTGCTGCTATTTTCGTGCTGCAAACTCTGGCAGCAAACACTCTGCTGATAACTGATATCATTACTTATATTCTAGGGAGAAAGAAATGTCATCTTCCAGCTGGATATACCCAGAAAAACAGATGATGTTGTCCAGACCTTTCTGCAGGTTTGCTGCTTCTTTTTGATTCACTTACCTACAGTTTGTCCGAAATTGTGCACTTTTAGCCAGAAAACGCAGTGCAGAACAATGGACACTAAACAGCTGCCATTTTGCCAGCCAACAGTGAAATGTAAGCCCAATCGGAGGCAACTGGTTCAGATGAATGTAAGTAACGTTAATATAGTTATTTTACTGATGTATACTGCGGTATAACTGGCAGATGGTTTGGCGGGCTGGAGAATCGCGAGCAAATGTTAGTCCGTCACTTCCGCTAAGTGCAAAACATTCCGCACTGCATTTCAGTGCACTCACGTCAGTGCACTCACCCCTAATTAAAGATAGGGGGCATATGTGTTTTTTTTTTTAATTTTCACTCTATCTTTTTTTTGTAGTTACACAGAGCATCATGTCTGGACAAGCTGGGTGACCAGACAGCCATGGTTTGTAAAATACGCACATACAGTTTGTGTGTTGAATGATCAGTTATTATTTTAGAGACTTTAATCATTATTTGAATACTCATCATTATATTCTGTCTGCTTGTTTAGATTGCTGCTAATTTGCAATCCAGGCTGGCAAGAACATCTTTTGATAAGAACAGGTAATTCAGCTTTTTGTAATGAACTGCTTTTTCACTTTAAAGTAAAGCCAACTTTACAAGATCAGTCTGAGGTGATAAAAATCTTAAATCTGATATTTGGGGTTTTTTGTTTTGTTTTTTAAGTCAGTTCCCTTATATGCAGTCAATGAAGCTAGAGAGATTGTGCCTCAACAGTAAAGCTGAATCTGTTACTCTCATGCAGAGAGTAAAACCGTTCGAAAAACAGGTTTCAATACATTTTAGATCTAGCTTTCAGTGATTTATGTGTTGTATTGGTTCTGTGTATACATGTATGTATGTGTGTAATGCTAGGCAATAATTAACACATTTATTGTGATTAATAAAATGGGGTTGTGTGATTAATCGCATTGTTATATGCAAAATTACTTCATAAGTAGTGAATTGTGCACTTTTGTTTTTAAAGTATTGCTATATGAACAAAAGTGCAATGACATTTGCTTTGCAAACACTTAAACTAATAAAGTGATTTTTAACAGCAGTTACACAGCTTAAATATTTCTTCTAAATCTCAACTTAAACATTAATGTAATCAAATATAAAACCAAAGCTATTTGCCACTGCAAGGCACTGAAGGGTCCAGAGCATGAACCATTATAGCAGAGACGGACCAACGCCATATGAAAGTCTATATATCTGAACACAGTGACATTAAAGACCCTGTCTGTGTAATGGTCAGGCATCCCGATACTTTTATCACCTGCAAAAACCAGCACACTAACAAGCACTAAAACACAAAAAAGCAGCAAACTTTCAGGATAAAAGGATAAAAAAAATCTGCATCAGTGTGTGTGATAAAATAATTTACATTAATGCAATAACAACGTGTTAACATGCCCAGCCATAATATATAAATACATACATACATATATATCTCTGTTTCATCAGCCATCAGTCGATCTCCCAAATATGACTGAGTAGCTATTAACCCCATTTTATCTGGGTTTTTTTTTTTTCTAATAACTGAAATTGAAAACCATTTGTGTGTGTGTTTTGGTAGTGTGGTGGTGATGCAGGGGAAGTAACACAGGAAGTTGTATTGCACAGCCCAATAGGGTTTTTTGTTTGCTTTTTGTTTTGGTAACCATTGGTACAGAAACCTCTATAGAACAAAAAATGATTAAGCTAAATATCTGCATAATGTGTAAAAGTAAGCACAGAATCTTTGTCCATTTTTATAGAGAACAGTATGTCATACAATGTCAGGAACCACATGATCAAATATATTGGAGATCACTAAACAACTCCACATGGTAAAAGGCAGTTTGATGATTTAGACATGCAGTTAGTACAATGCAAATTTGTTTCTATAATCTTCCATTACCTGTTAGCCACATTATCCTGGTAGATCCACAGCAAAATAAGCTAATTCAGACACATTAAATGTTACCCACCTTCTCATTCCTGCCTGTGCCATTAGTATTATCTGGTTTTACATGTGTGTAGCTTTCAGAGTGTGTCTGAACGTCCACATATGGAGTGTGAGGCTGAGATGGTGTCCCCGTTGGTGACAAACCCTGGACATGTCTGCATCACTGACCACAACCTTTACTTTCAGCCCCTCAACAGTTACCCTGTGAGTTATCAACACTCCACTGTTTGCCTGTGTTTCTCAGATTCTTAAATGAGGGGATGATAATTATGTTTAGTATTTGTGTGTATGAGACAGGATTCAGTGGTGCAGATCGGCCTCCATAGTGTACGCCGCATCTACAAAAGAAGACATGGTCTGAGACCATTGGTGAGTGTCATTGTTTGTATACTGACAGATAGTGTTGTGTTTGGCAGCCTGTCTTAATTTCCGCTTTAGTTGAGTATTTGCATCAAGCTGTCATTTTAGTTTTGTCTTAGTCATGCTCATACTTTTATTAGTCTAGTCAAATTTCAGTCGACTAAAAGTCTGAGCATTTTACTCTTATTTTGGTCAGAATTATCCAAGACTATTTTTGTCTAGTTTTAGTCAATGAAAGTTGTATTTTAGTCTCTTTTTTTTAGTAGTGCAATTCTATTTAGCCCTGTCAATATAGTACATAGTGGAATAGACTAAATCTATATCTTTAAGCACTGATGTACGTCGCTCCGTATAAGAGTGTCTGCTGAATGACATAAACGTAGTTAAACTTATTTCATAATTCAAACAAGGTTATCTTATTTTTATACTATTGTTACCATATAGACTCCAGATTACTGTACATCCATTCCAGACAAGGAAGCCACTCTGATTTGAATTTACGACATTTATTTTGCCAAACAAACATGTTATAACTGTTAGTACACACACCTACATTTAAATAAAATAAATAAAATAACATCAAAGCACTAAAAAGTGCAAATAAAATGGAAATGTGTGTGTCCCCACATTTGTAAAACCCACATTTATAAAACTGGTAAATGTCTTCACCTTTAGTGTGTTCTTACCAGAACATGTTTTTTTATTCCTGGACAAATGACCCTGCGTCCCAATACATTTATCCACTCTAGATAGATTTAATTCACCCTGCTTCTCAATGGACAAAAGTATTGGGACGTTGCGCCATTCACCTCTAAGGTTGAGTGCCCCAATACTTTTTTTCTCCTCTCCCTATCTAACAGTAAGTAACGTATCGTCTCGTTTTAGTCGGTGAAAATGAAGAGCCATTTTAGCATAGCTTTTATTTTGTAAACCACATTTAGTTTCGTTCTTATTCGTTAACAATATTACACAATATATTTTGTTATAGTTAACGGCACATGACCAGCATTTATGTTGTGTCTCATTTCATTATTGTCACGTGATAAATGTTCGTTGACAACGGTATTAAGTCATAATTTTTGTTGACAAAAGCAACACTACTGACAAACTGTTATTTAGTATTGGTGTGTTTTATTGTGTTTGTAATGGTGCCTGCTTGTATTCAATAGGGTCTGGAGGTATTTTGTACTGAGAATGATCTGTGTTCAGATATTTACCTCAAGTTCTACAATAGCAAAGACAGGGATGAACTGTACTACTACATCGCCACTTTCCTTGGTATGTCGCACGCATTGTCTTTCTCTCTCACACTCACACTCTCTCTCACACACAAACACACATACTTGGGGCAGGAGCAATTGCACTGTCAGTAGCTCAGGTGCATTGACATATGGAGTCTAATACAGATTTTTAACTTTTAATTAAGTACATTTGGTTATGCTGCACTAAAGTAAAATTGTTCCAGACAGAGCGATCACATTTAATTTAATGCACAGGACTCTCAATTGAATTTGTTCTATGTGCCACTCAGCTGTTGACTTGGGTTTTGGACCATCTGGGCTGCTCAGCAGCACTTGTGGGTGAGGCATCAGTTTCTCAGTGCTCTCTGGTCTCCCATGATGATGCCAGTAACACCCCTGATATCATGAATTTTAATGAACATGTGTTCAACTTCAACTAAACCACTAAAATGTTGCAGTATCTGATAATAAGAAAACTCCGTAATCAGATTTCTGTCTATAGGCAAGCTACACAAGTTTGCTGATGCTTAGTGACTTGCCAGTGAACTTACTTGATGTGATGTGACGTTCAGTTCTGACTGCTTGCATTTTCAACATGTCAGCTAAATGGCAAACATGATTACTGAGCCAAATTCCAGGTCTCATTATAATTACTTTAATCTAGTCTAAACAGGATGCTGTTTACATGACCACTCATATCATCAGAACCCTATTTGTGCTCCAGAGAGAAAATATAAAATAGCTCATAAAAACAAAACAAGAATACATTCAAATTGAGATGGTCGCCTGGGAGTTGCCCCTGCATTCGGAAGGTCATGGGTTTGAAACCCAGGACTGCCAGTGGCACCACTGAGGTACCCTTGAGCAAAGAATTGTCCCCACATACCCCACATACTACTTACCCTTGCTGCTGTTGTCAGCTGTCCACTGCTTCTCTTGGTGTATGGGTGAAATGCAGAGAATAATTTCGCACTATTGACATTGTGACAGATGGTACAGTTTCACTTTAAAGTCATCAGCCTATAAATAATCTTTTTTCTGTTCATTCTCATAGTATGAATTTAATATTGAAAAATGAAGCTCACATGAATAATCAAAATGTTTATCTTGTGGAAGTGTTCATTAAAGATGAAATCAGTATATTTTATGTGTGTTTGTTTTTTTGGCAACAGAGAACCATATGACTGAGCATACAGCTGAGAGTTACATGCTGCAGTGGCAAAGAGGCCACATCTCTAACTATCAGTATCTGCTACACCTCAACAACCTGGCAGACCGCAGTGTTAATGACCTCTCTCAGTACCCCGTGTTTCCCTGGGTCATCAGTGACTACAGCAGCCCACAACTGGGTGAGCCAAACACACATGAACAAACACATTTACCTTGATTCAGTGACTGACATTTTAACCACCTTTGCAATCTAAATATTTATATTTTTAAGGAGAGAATATCATGCAAAAACATATTTCCTTTGTTTGTTTGGGGGTTTTTTGTATTAAAAAAAAGTAACGTTCAAACATTGTTAAATGTTGAAATTCGATTGTCCACATACTGTATCTAAGCTGTTTAAAGCCCATTTTGAATTTGTTGTCACGAAAAGCTATAGTCTTCATGAGCTTAGATGGCATACTGTACGATAACCGGTATAACATGCTAATAATATAGCATGCTAACATACACCTGTTTACTTCTAATATATAAAGAGCAGTTGGAAAACGAAAAGAGACAAATGTAGAAAATGGGCCTTATTTTAGGTTTTAGTGTTTAAGTAAATTCTTATTTCAGTCTACATATCACTACACAAATCCCTGATAATTACAGTGGTGTGAAAAACTATTTGCCCCCTTCCTGATTTCTTATTCTTTTGCATGTTTGTCACACTTAAATGTTTCT
>JBBPDE010000011.1:4740492-4755530 GCA_037974605.1 Nannopetersius ansorgii
AATAGAATTGAATACAATAGAATAAAATAAAATACTATACCAACAGAACAGTAAAAAATGTAGAACCTTTCACAAGATAACCTTTTCAAAGGTTTAGGAACCTCTCCATGATGTAAACGTTGTAGGCCAATTCACCTTTTTACCTAAAACCATACATTTAATCCAGGAACATTTATGAATGCCTTGTGACCTTTATTTACTTTATGTAAATGAAAGAATTTTGACTTAAGCCTACAGTTTGATCTTAAATAAATGCACAATGACCAGTCAATACGATTTTTACACATCTTTTCTGCCAGATATTTGCAAATGCAAATATTTGGTAAAATATCAATTAGTGTGAAAATAAGTAAGCGCGTGGTGCGTTTGTTTATTTAAATGGCCAGCTCTGATTTCTTTATGGCCAACTTGGTCATTGGCAAATTTCTTTTTAGCCATTTTTTACCCAAAGCTCAAAAAATGTGGCTCAATGAATACATTGAACATACTAGCACATCTCCAGTACTTTCTGTTAATAATTCCATTATGAAGTGTGTAGTCTAAGTTACATCATTTGCTCTCTAAGAGGGCAAACTGACATTTTAAGCTCTTAAATGAAAAAGCAATTTTAAGCAACAGGATTAAAATACAGTACTTTATCAAAACTAAGTGGTGACTGCCTGTTTGGCACAATGACTCTACCATTTCTACCATTCTACCATTATTTTGGGACACGTGTAGCAGCAACATTAAAATACAGTGCGAGTACTTGTAACAGTAATGATAGCAGTGTTAAGAGTTTCCTTATTACTTCTGATTCTATTTTCTTAGCCTCTGTGTATGTCTGCAATATGGATCATTTAGTATCTTGGTGCTGCTCCCTGTGAATGACTAAGAATAGCGCAGCACTAATTCTGGGTGTTGTTTAAGAACAAAGGTGATAACTCTTGGGTTCAGAGCATTGCAACAATGATACAATTCAGCCAAAGGGGAAAGAACTACCATGCAGTTATTGAGGTGCTGTTGCCAGGCTTGTAGTCCATTTTTGGGAGCAGTGAATGGGATCTAAACCCATTGTGTCCATACTGTACTGTGCTGTACTTCCCCCTAAAGCCTACAATTGATCTTTTACCTTGACTTTTGCTTGTCAGAGCGCTCTGCTTGACTCGCAGGATTTGCTTAGATGAATGGTTTCTGTGTGTGTGCCCAAAGGCCCTTTCCTCGTGAGAGCTTAAGAGCTCTTATTTCACTAAAGAACAGCAAAGCCGAAGCACTGAAGATTAAAGAAGACGACTCAGATATAGGGAAATGCTGCAAGATGTTCAAAGGAGGCTCCCAGAAGATAGAAATGAATTGTTTGTTTACAGGAGTAAAGGAACAGGGGAGATGATGTCTTCGGGTATGGTTACATACTGAGATTTTATTCCAGTTTATTCCAGACAATTTGTATTGCTCTGTTTGTAACAAAATGACAAAGAGCAGCTGATATTGTCAAGTGAAGAAAAATAATAATGAGAAAGAACACAGTTGCAATAGATGCTTTGGTTATTGTAATGAGACACAATGCTTGTTTATCGGAAATTCTCTATTGATCCCATCACAGTGACCTGTTCCTGAAGCTTGGGGCGTCTCCTGGAAGGCAAAATTACAACGCAGATGGGGAGTGCCGATGACACTCAGCGTTGCCATGGCAACAAAGGACAGTTTAAAAAAAACCTAAGATCCCACAGCCCACGAGACATCACCTCCCAGCTGGGGTCCTGCACTGGCGTTATGTTCATTCAGCGTTGTGCAAGCGTTACATATCTTTGCACAAAATATACTGGATGGAATCTGTCATTATAAATAATCAGAGCCAAATTTCAAGTCTGTTAAAAAAAAACACAATTATTTGCAGTATACTCAATATTCCACATTAATAATTCCATTCTGAATGTAAATTTATGAATTATAGTTATGCTTGTATAATCATTAATATATAAAATGTATAATTACATTTATGCTATTCATTTTTATGCACTATACACAGAATTTAACTGGAATTGCATTTATTATATCATGTGAATTACCAAACATTTCACTATGTGTTTTCTGTCTTAAAAATGAATGGACATGAACTATGTTGTCAGTATATTCCTCAATATAAATTGTAATTTCAATATATTACTCGCTGCCCCTGTGCGTTCTTTTAATGGTTAGACAGGGTGGGGCCCGTAACCTTGACAACAGGCTCTTTGAGGGTAGGCTCATAACACAGCATATGACTGAGGAATGAGGGCAGAAGACTGGAGACAATAAGGAGAAAGTGAGAGAGCGAGGAATATTGATCATGTTTAATATGACTGCATGTGATCTGGTGGGTGGCAAGTGGGGGTTATTTGTCTAATTTGGTATCCAGGCCAAATGTGCAGCAGAGAGAGAGAGAGAGATAGTGTGTGTGTGTGTGTGAGAGAGAGAGAGAGAGAGAGAGAGAGAGAGAGAATGTTTGTGTGTGTGTGTGTGTGTGTGTGTGAGAGAGAGAGAGAGAGAGAGAGAGAATGTTTGTGTGTGTGTGTGTGTGTGAGAGAGAGAGAGAGAGAGAGTGTAACCCCGCCCTATTTCATGCTCTACTCATATCTGTGGAGAACGATGCCTTTGTCTGAAGCGAGAAGAGAAACAGCGATAGATGTGAGGGAAAGACTACAGTGGCTGAGGTCTATGGAAGAACCCTTTATTTGTGTATAAAATGTCTAGCCCTAACCTAATATAACATCAGATATATCCAGGATGTTAGTCCATTCTTTCATCCTATGAGGGCTAGGCTCCAGCACCCCCCGCCTGACGCTGTTCAGAGTAAGCAACACACAAAATGAATGAATGCATGTAACATCATAAATCTACCAGCGCCTCATAAAGCACTCGCTGATGAGGAACCTACCCGACCATCTGAGGTAAAGTAGGCCAGCAGTGTTTTCATAGAGGCACTCTATTAATTGGACCTCCTTTTATGACAAACATTATATGAATGCTATTAATAAGCAGATGCCCCATTGCGCTTTCTGCTGTTGCTGTGTCTCATATGAGTTCACTCGTGGGGCACGGATATGTTTAGATGTAGCATTATGTTAAACCCATACAGAAAGCAAAAACAAACTTTACATTTTTCTTGTGATGGTTGTTCATTGAAACAAACTGATTACAATCTGGCATGCTATTGGAAATGGAAATGCTATTCATTAAATAAGCAACTAATTTCATTAAGCAAATTGAATGTTATTGCAAAACAGAATAAATAATTCTCGAGAGCCTTGCAGTTTTATGTGATTCTGTGAAGGACTTTTGTGAATCACAGCATAAAAATGAAAAGTAATTTGCAGAAACTCTAATAAATAATCAGTTATTACATACCAACAGAATTTTAAATAATCAGACAAAGTAATTAGACTAGTTCATATTTTTGTGCTTTTGTACCTTCTCCCAATTGGGGAATTTGTGGAATTTGTCTTTCTGTTTTTGTGAACATAAATATAACTGAAGACAAGAGTTAGAGACGAATGGGTAAAGAGCGCTCGCTTACTCGACAAGAGCTACTCCGCCTTCTCTTTGACGAGCTCTGAGTGACAGTACACCATGAATTATTGATAGCGGTATTTATCCATTAATGATGTCTTGGGGGATGGTATTTGTATGGGGAGCATTAAGGCCTCGCTAATCAATTGCAACCCCTAATCTCCAGGTGAAGAGATGAGCATCTGGAAACACAAATAAATTCATGTCATTCAGACACGTTTTTGTAAAGTTAACCTTTTTGCAGTGGCCCCTGGTGGCTGTTTTGTTACCATAAACATGCAACAGCCTTGGAGATTGTTTCCTGAGTGCCTCAGGATATAGTCAAGTTAAACTACCTTAATGTGCCTTTTTGTTTTCTTGCTGTGGTTTTAGACTTAATAAATTTGTAACGGTTGGTGGCCACTAGAGGCCGTCATTTTCTGTTCTCTGTTTTGGGTTTTGGAACTTTTATTATGAAGTGGTGATTGGTTTTGTTCAGTATGAATGGCAGTTAAGTGCTTGTGTGTCACGTACGTGGGGGCTAGTCCCCCTCGGACGAGAGCTACCTCGGAGCACAGACGAGAAACCAGACCAGGGTTCCATGCCGTGATACTTTTATTCGAACAAACCTGGCACTGTGGCCGCAAGAAAACAAGAACTAGAGATCAGGATAAGCGTGCTGAAAATGAGGCTAAATGAGGGGCTACATAAGATGATGGACACATGACTAAAACAAACACGAACAGAACTTAAATACAGAACCTAATCAGAACTAAACACAAGACAGCTGGAACCTAAGAAACACATGAACAGAAAACAGATGGTAACAAGAGCACGTGACCCCAGAACAGAACATACAGACATGTCAAAATAAAAGAACCCAGAACATGAACAGACAAACAGAATAAAAGAACCAAAAAGCAGTGGCCTCTAACGACCGCCGACCGAACCGTGACATTGTGTTTTATTATTGGTTGGGGTTATATGTATTTAAAGGGGTTTGTGTTTCAGTGTTCAGGTGTGGGTCAACCATCTTGCTAGTGTGATTTATATTCCAGTTCCCAAGTCTTGGCTGTGTATTCTATTAGGCCCTCGTGCCTGTTTAATTCAGTTTTGTAAAATAAAGAGTATCATAAAATGGAAGTCTGCGCTTGCGCCTGTCTTCAATGCCATGAGAGAGAGGGAACCATGACAAAACTGTGTTGGGATTGGCTTTATTGTGGAAAAGAATGTAGTGACTGTTATGTCTTTCATATGGAAAAGATTTCTACTGTTACATGAAAAAAATAAACTTTAATCATTTCTTCTTTTAGATCTTTAGATCTGAGGCTGCAATGATACAATTTCTTCCCAACATTCAGAAAAGGCATATCTTCCACTCCAATGATTGTGCTCCAGACTGCCTCCAACACTCCTTATCACTTCAGCATGAATGAACTAAATCACTCTAGGCAGAATATGTAAAATGGGCTGATGGTTGTGATGATCATGATGAATTCATAGCTTTCATTTATTCATTTATTCTTATTTAAAAAAAAAAAAACAATAGGGGCACTTTGGTTTAGGGTAATTTCGGCCCCATCACAGTGCTTTCAATTAGAAATGGTAATTCTTTTTCTGGTATATCTCCATTTATATCTTTTTCAAAGTACAGCCAAACGTGGTCTCCTTTTTCCAGGTTTTAGTTCTGAAACTCTATCCACTGGCTTTTGCTTCACTCCATCTTGTTTCCATGGTACCTGTGGCTCCCAGCCTCTCCCCGCATTCCGGTGCTCTCCAGCTGGAGCCGCCGAGAAGCTCCTGTAGCTTGAGGAAAAGTGAAAGCATCTCTATCCGTCCAAGCCTCCAGTGGAGAGCTAATTTTAGCTGTTTTACTACTTCTGTCGGCTCTACATTTTTGCCACTTGAGACTGAAAAATTTGGTCTTTTAAATTAATTACAAAAAAAACCATGAAGCAGAAAGCACTGAATTGTTGGCAGGTGAAATGAGTGTAGTATAATTCGCCGCTTCCCCTGAGGCCCAGTCGTGCTGTAGCTTGAAATTGCAATTGAGATTCTTTTGTTGTGCACTGGAAACCAAATTTTGGCACTGGTGTGTGCAAAATCTCAGCTGTTATTGCATCTTTGTTGGTTGCATGCTGGCTATTTATCTGTGCAGATGAAAAAATCTCTGTCTCTCTCACACACACACACACATCTTTGAAACGTATTAGCCAGCAAATGTAAATTGCTGTATTCGCTTAGTGCTTTCTATCAGTGTCTTCTTTCTGGGGTGACAGGCCAGTGTTGTTGGATAGTTTCCAATACACGGCAAAATTCAGCCATTAAAATGACAGATGATATTGTTTGCCAGCCTAGCGCTGAGGGCAACTTTCTGTGTGTGTGTGTGTGTGTGTGTGTGTGTATTTGTGTATTTGTGGCTGTACAGACATTCATCAGATTGACTTATTGCTGTGCCACCAAAGGGGGCACTATATTCTAAAGCCTCGATATGAAATCGGCTATTATGAAAGATGAAGGCAGAACAGTGAAACTTGCTGAACCTGCTGAAGCCACATTTCTACGAAGGTAGATGGTGTTTCTCCTCGTGTGTTTAAACCTGATTCAGTCCGTAGCCTGTACTAGTGCTAGTTAAAAGTTAGATTCATGCATGTTCATACCATGACGCATTCATTTTAGTTTCTTACAATCAGGCTATTGTCTGCTTATTCTTTTACTTTTCCTCATATAAATCCCTCTCTGCCATTTTTATGACATTGTGGAAAGAACTTTTGGAAGCAGTGCTGCGTTCCCTGGAGCGCAGCAGTCTCAGACATATTTGCTGCCTAGCAATTCAGTTTTCTACAGTTCTGCTCTAGATTTAGACCCAGTCAGTCTCAGTCAAATTGCTGTAATACAGCATGCAGCATAGTGATCCAGTGGGGTAGAGTATGAGTGGCATGATTTGCAGTAATAGTGTTTTTCCTTATGTACGGTCATGCTCAGTGATATTGTTTCTGTATGCGACTCTGTAAGTAAGATAAGTGAGTGTGCTAAGTGTAGGTGGTAATAACAATCTTTTTCAGACTTTTTATAAACAGGACCATATGCTATGTTGTTATTGTTATTAAAGTTTTTCATCTTTGTTGGCCTAAAACTCACGTAAACATCCAGATTTTTATTTTCTTTACGGAATATCTAGGGTAATTTGCACTTGTGTCATTTACTGAGGATGCTGCACAGATAGTTTATCATACAGAGTAAAATCACTTCCTATTGGGACCAATTTAAATGCATAAAATATCAATGTTACATAGAGTATTAGCCCACATCCTCCCCTACTACACATACTGATATACTGTGTGACATATATGTAGGATTTTAAAGAAGGGTCATCTGCTAAAATATTAAAGGAGGTAGTTACATATAGTATAGATATTAGCACGTTTAGTATCATGAAAGAAATAGGCCTACAGAATAACACGGCTAACACGATTTTACAAAATTGTGAGAGAGAACCTAGGCAAGGTGCAATCAGCTATTATAGCATAAAACAATGATAATTAAATTTGTTCTTATTCATATTTATCTGATCTTCATGAACAAGTGACCAGTTTTCAGTAGTCATTGTAGCAACAGTGGCTTTCAGATACATGCTGATATTTTTCATTGGTCACATTTGTGTTATGCATATGTCATAAAAATACTTCTTTCAAAACTAGCTGGTTTTCCAGCTTTGTCTTCATCCCAAGATTGCTAAGCATCTCTTTGGTACCCTTGAGTAAGGTACCATCCCCACACACTGCTCCCTGGGTGCTGTGTTCCTGGCTGCCCGCTGCTTCACTTGGTAAATTGGTTTAAATACAGAGATACATTTTGTGATGTTCACACTGTATGCTGTGCTGTGTTCACATATAACAGAATGGTCACTTTCACTTTCATTTCACTTCACTTCACTTCACTACACATAAGCATTGGCTGGGGAGTGGATGGCACATTTTAAAACTTAGTAACAGTGTTTATGTTTATTTAAAAAAAATGTGGGGAAAGTTTTTGACAAGTGCTTGGATATCTGTTCTCAAAATCAACCTTAAAATGTAAGGATGCATGACATGGAATCATGCTGCTATAGGCAGATATTTGCCTGAAATCTTATTATGTATATACACACAGTATATAGCAGGTGGTTTTAATAATCTTGGTTAAAACACTGCATATTCTGCTGTTCCTTGTAAGCCGTGTAGCCCCATTAAAATATTTTTATTTCCTATTTTTTTGTATCAACATTGGGATTTTAGCTAGTGACTGGAAAGTTGATGGCAGCATTCAATGTTCCATTCCACATCAACTTTAGAAAATAGTACTTTGTAGCTTGAAAAAATGTGAAGCAAACACCACAAGTACTTCCAAACACGATATATTAATGCCAATGTAATGAACAAATTTTGAAATATTTGAATAATCTGTCCTGGTTTTCCATGCTATGGGCCTCCTAAATGATATAAACTGATGCAAATTCTTGACCGTGGTCTTCATGCAACATCCCCTGGCATGACTTTTGTCTCTCCCTGTACATAAATGTGTGTGGATGTGGTGGCTGGTTCCTTTGCCCTGAAGGGCCTTCATCAGTCTATAGCGCTGACACTGAGACATCCATGCTAAACATACCCACTGCCTCAAAGCACTGCTCAACCTGGGCTATTAGACCTTCTCTCCTAGAGCAAGAGGATATAAATCAATATTCAAACCCGTGAAGCTTAGGGAATAAGTCAAATGAAATGCTAACACATTGTACCGCTCCATTATTCACTTCTAGCTTTAACCAGTCTGTGCTCTTTTATCCCATTGGGTTGGTGGATGTGGAAAAGAAATAAAGAGATGAGCAGTAATTAAGAGGCTCATTAAAAAGTTGCCTCATTATCTACATCTGTGAAGTACCTCGGGCTGGATTGCACATAAATTAATAATAGCCAAAGTATCACACATCACATTAATATATCTATTTATCTGTGTATGTAATACACAGTCCGCGTCCATGTTGTTTTATCAAAAGCCATATCGTTGGTCACTTTACTATGAGCTTATTTAACTTTTTTTGCAGCAGCCAGTATTAAGATCTTATAGATGGAACAATGACGTAAGTAAAGACGACTTTACTTATTTCTTTACTTTGACAAAACGCAACAGAACCATGAGAATCCTGTTTTATCGGGAGAAACATAACGCCAATAGTGATGTATGGGGCTCACTTTCAACTTATGCCTGCAGCTAAATCATCGCTATTGTTGTTGTTGTGAGGGAGGGAGGGCCAATAAGGGCGATTGCTGAAGGTCTAATTCTAATGAAGATGCACACACCATCACTAGTCAGTCTCATGTTTAATTTGCCTTTGCTGTGGCAAATTAACCCCAGAATAATTCCACAAAATTCCACAAAAATCCACAATAGAGAGCATGAGGCCTACCAAACGTGACTTTCACTGATTATTTTAAAACATATATTCAGTCAAATTCAAAAAGTAGTGTAAAAATGAATGTGAACTTTTTTTTGTAAAAGTTTAGAATGTAGAAAGTCCTGTTGGAACACAGCCACATTGAGAATTTGTTTAACTGACACTAAGGGTAACTGCGAGAGAAAATCCTGACAGTTGCGCTTGATGGGACTTGATTTGTTTAAACGTCTTTGTCTTTGACGGAATAGATAGTGACATTCCCAATTACATGCATTCCGTCAGACACCAATCGCAATATTTCATGTTTAAGGCGGCCTGTCAGAATCTACAGCGATGAATCTCCTCAGACCCTACAAACCCCTTCGCTCACAGACACAAGAGTACATTCTCACCTATTTTGGTTGCATTGGAAAACAGATTTTCGATTTTGCTAAATTCTGTTCTCAGTCCAGCTGATCTGTTAGTGTAAGAGACGAAAGTAAGAGAAAAAGTCCTCGCGTCGCTGCGACACTGAACTATTTCGTCAGATAAAGACGGCTGGGAAATGAGCACTTGTACCTAAATGGGGTGATTATAAAGCTCATATCCGGAAATTTCTCAGTGGGTCTTTTTTTCTTTCTCTTCCCCCTTCTTAGGATTAATTACTCTGACTCTTTCATACATCATCCTACTGGGCCTAGTTTCTCTTTGTGCTCTCTCCTTTTGCTTTCTCTCCCTCCTCTCCTTTCTTTGCAGGTTGAATTTGTTTGCTTTTGCTTCAGCTCCTCTTTCATCTTTTGACTACATTGTGTACATGTTCATAACATGCTTCTATGTATTAACAGACTTGTTTTAGTGTCTTGGTCTCTAGACAATCCGTTTCCTTCTGTTATTGTCTTAATATGGATGAAGCCTCTGTGGTCTCCCACTTTCATAACAAAATCTCAGCATTGTAAGAGGTAATCCAGTTACACAGCCCGTTCTCCACCCCGCCCTGTTTCGGCAGCAGGCGAAACCTTTTGTTCCCGTAATCCGATTGATGCGGTTTTTCGTCCTGCATTTTTCCCCAAATTCTTCCCCTTTGCTACCACCCAGATGACACAAGAATGGAGCTTAGAGCAGTACCTTTAGACCGGTGCGATAACAGGCGGTTATAGGTTGCGTGTCAGATGGAATTCCCTAAAGGATGGTGGAGTAACATGTGCATGGCTCGATAAGGCGGCTTGTTGACCAGTTTTTATGGAACACCACCCTAATCAAATGCCAGTTCTTAGCATACTCCATTCCGCTCTTTCCTCTTCAGTTAATTCCTAGGCCTGCGTAATGTATACAGATGACTAGATCTGATGACTTACTTTGATGATCATTCGCCTTGCTTTATATTATAATTGCCTTGGCAAGCCTAATGCTTGTTGTGGCTGAAGATTGGTGCACAGTTTAATCAGAATAATTATTGAGTAAATCATTCACACACTCAAATGAACTGGGATTGATTCCCACAGCACACAGTAAAACAGACAGGAAGCATCACAGTTGAGCCCTGCGCCCACATTATTATTGTTCTATAAAGGAGAAACCAACAAATATTGATAGCTTAAGCAAAGCTCGGTGAAAATCTTAACGAGAATACGACAAGTGCAGGAGATGAGCACAAGAAAGCCCAAGACCGCGCATTTTATTCATGTCCCATGGCTGCAGAAGCCTGCTCAGAATCTTTCTTCTGTCTGTCACTTAAAAAGAAAAGATTCGAAGTTGACCACCAGTCAGAAATGTTGGCACACCACAGGTTTTTACCACTTATCCATTGATTGGGAAGTTGTTGAGTGATATATTATACATGAAAATTTGTCTCATTAATGTCTCATTAATAACTATTTTTCAGGGCATGTCTGGCATCATGTTAACTGGTTGTGTGGTGATGCAAATTCTAGAGTCAAATTCTTAAATGCACTAGTTGTCACAGGAGACGGGGGGAACCCGCTTCCGTGATTTACCTTGAGACAGACAGGCAGGCAGGCATCCATGAACTCAGGCTCTTTATTAACAGGAGCGTGAAAACAGAAACAGGAAAAGAAACCTGGCTCAAGGGCTGATACAGACATAAACAGGAAACAGGACTAAGTGGGACGCATTAAGGCGTATAAGGCGATATTAAGGCGATGGGCCGATGTCCCACTGAACTGAACTTAAATACAGGCATAATCAGTGCACAAACACAAGACAGCTGGAAACAAAACAGACCCGAATATCAAAATAAAAGTCCCAAAAACCATAACAAAACAAAACCAAAAAACAGTGACCCCTAACGACCACTGGCCGAGCCATGACACTAGTTCACTGTTTCATCTCATTGACTGACACTTAGAAGCTCATTTAATATCTAACAGATGTCTGGGGAGCCACATTATAATATTTGGCTTTTTATGCATCTGTTGTGATTAATAAAAACTTGGCATTTATTAGCCAGAAATATATGGTGAACATACTGTTAATGTAATTGTTAGCAAAGAATATTGAGCACATTTTAGTAAATATTAAGTGAGTAACATGCAACTTGAGTAACAAAACTCAGAGTGTGTACAAACACTTTTGGGTAAGTGTGTTTTCAGCTGATGTAATCAATGTGCAGTGTGCACTAGAAATTGCGAGAGTATTGTGTGAGATTGCAGCACCCTCAAAATCACTCTGATATTCCATTTAATGGTTCAGAAAAGAAGGAAAAATAGGTTGTTGTATGTAATGGTGCCCTAAAGTGCAAAAAGAGAGCCATTTTGGCCACAGTCCAGCTGAAAGGTTCGAGGGCTATATTGAAGCATTGAACCAATGTTCATTAAAATATTCTGTCATACAGCAAATTTCAGTATTGTGATAACAATTAATATTGAACAACCCTAAATGAATGCCTGATGTTGGATAATACATGTACTGTTCACATGACAATTAATGTTAATGGTAACATAATATGGAACAGTATTTTAGCTCATACGGCACAGAGCATACATCACCCTAGCAAACAAAAGGCTTGTCAGTGTGGCCTATTGTTGTCTAATTGTGATTAATGACCATTTGGAATTGAGATAGCTTGGAGTATGTATATGGTGGGATCCCAGATACCCTAGAAAATTGTTAAAATTAGCCTGAAATGCAGTTTAAAACATTGTAATTCAGAATTCACTTACTAAGCAGTTTGTGCTGGAACGTGCTATGGCGCGACTGTTGTGATGTTCAAGGCTTTACAGTGACTGTAAACAGTGAATTTTACAGTTTACAGTTTTGTATAGTGTACTTTTTATAATGTATTGTTGTGTTTATTTTTTTTTTATTTTGTTTTTGCTGCACTTACCTTTGTATGGTCCACATTCTGCCTTAACAATTGTGGGACTTGAGGGACTAAGGTTTATCTTGTCTTATTCTAATTAGACTCTTGTGTTCTAAGAATGTTTTAAAATATCACACATTTGAAGAATCTTGGTATCTCCTTGTAATTCAGCACTAAATATTGGTTAATTATGATCCCCTGCTTATCAGTAGTATATTTATTTGTTTACTTTTGTTTATTTGAGACAGGGTGAGAATACGAGAGGCATGACCAGAAGGTTCCAGGGGAACAAGAAATCTGTTGAGTTTGTGTGTGTCTAAGTGTATAAAGTGTGGTGTCCATTCACTGCAAAATAAAGACTCATTGAGTTGAGGTCTGGCCTCTCTTCCTGGAAATGACAGATGGCTGAAACATTGGGCATATTGTCATTTCTCATTTTAAAAGCTTAGTTGAGGTCCTGGCAGTGTTCTTCCAAATGCTGCGGGTACATCACTGTGAGTCCTTTCTGCTTCTGGAGGCCTGGGACTGTCTCCTCGCATTGTTTTCTTCAGCCCACACAATGACTCCACAGTCCGCTCCACTCGCGTTCAACTTTGTCATATTGCTTTAACGAAATTTACTAAAACACACCACAAAAGCTTTTCCTCCTTGACATTTCTGGGTTCCCTAGTGTCAGAGTTTCCTAGCAGTATTGTGAAGGTTTGGGTCAAATGAGTCTGCACTTCTTAGTCACTTGATCTTTAACCTCAGTATGTAATTTCAAACACTGAAGACATTTTTATATGGTCACATAACACTGTTATATCCAGGCGCTTTTCTCTGCTTGCACTGTATAAAGTAGGGTTTGAGGGTCTCCTCCCAAAATTGAAAAAAAAAATATATATATAAAATTCAGTCTTAATGAGCCCTGCCTTGCTGCTCACCCTTTCCAGAGCCCTGGGCTATCCCGGATAATTTGCTACACCCCCTACACATAGAATAATACATTATTCATTTAGGGGACCCATTGAGTGCTACTTTTGTCTGACAACTGGAATGGCAAATGAACTTGAGCCACTTGAGCAAATGTCAGTCAGCTGACTGCTGTTACACAGATGTGTTAATATTTATGAAAACCTAATGCTAATTTGCAGGGATGAAAACGTATGGTGATCTGTCTTACCTCTGGAATGAAAGAGGACCTGACTTGTTTTCTTATGAAGGCTTGTCATTACATGTGCTCTCTGGAGAGTTTCAATGAAAATGCATTAGCCTTTAGAGAAGAGATTAACAACATGTTTATTTTTGGCCACTGATAAACACTGATCATTCAAAATATAATAATGTACCCGTACAGTGTAGTACTATTATTTATATGTAACTTAGTGTTTGTATAAATTCACCTATGTGTATTTAACTTTTGTACATATCAACATGGTCTCTCTCTGATATTTACTTTTATTATTCCTTTTTAGTGTAGACAGCACTGTCACAAATGTCAGTGTCTGAGGACAGGGAGGTTTGATAGATCTTCCTTGATCTTGACAAGTTGTCACGCATCATTTTTGGAAACCCTGCTGAACCAGACATGTGACTACAAACAAATCTTCACTCTTAAACAGAAAAGAATGCCAAGACAGGTTCATTGAAGCAATGGCATGAAAGAACTGCTTTTAACTCCCCCAAAAAACTTTCAATTAATTATTATTTAAAGCTGTTTTCACAAATAATTGTGATACATTTTTGAAATGTAAAGGACCTTCACATAAGTAAATACCAATACATGTGATTTTTTTTAGAACTGAATGTCTAAGCTACTTAATGTGGATGTTTATGAGTATAGATCCTCTCTAAACAGCCAATTTAGTAAACCTATTGAACACTTGTGGACCCAAATGTGGATCCGTCCTGATTACACACGATTACACATATTTCACACATTTCACACATTTTCTTTTCTGTTTCATATTGTGGATTTGTGATAGTGGTTTTTTCAAGTAGCTTATGTGGGTTAGAGCTGAACTGCAATTAGTGAACACAATTTCGTTCTCTTTTTTGTTTTCTACCTTATTGCTTTTCTTTCCCTGTGGCCAGATCTCACCCTCCAGCTTGGTCATATAAGATGCTTCCAAGTTATATAACAATACTTCTAAGCTGGGAGAAACACATGACTTCAGCCACTTTATCTATTCAACCTGCTGCAACTCATCATGAGCAGACATCTCCACACCCTCGTCAGAGGACTGTCTGGTACGTCACCTATGAACACGCATAGCATTGTGAGGAGGGATTGGGGGACTGGGATGGATGTGAGTGTGCAGACTGCTGTCATACCCACCCAGAAAAGTGCTGCTAGTTGTTCTCTCTTGGACCCCCTAAACAGATGTCTTCTGCATTGTTAATGATCAATCATGCAATTTCAATGGCTGCGACACACCTGCATTTAATGAACTGTCTGTCCTCCCAGTCACTCTAAACGGTATAAAATGGACTTCTATTGACAAGATCAGGCTGCGGTTTGACACACTTACTTAAATACATTCCAGGTACTTCCTTTTGTTTGAATGCCCCTATAAGTAAAATATTTAAAAGGTTTTATTGATTCATCTCTCCTTGCAAAGTACATTTAGCCTCAGGCATGTGTTCACCTTCAAATGATATAGTTATATCTGTATAAGACTACAGTGCAATATTGTCTTACTTAAAGAATCAAATAGTACGTAAGAGATTGTAGAGTACATTAATGTTACAAACCGGATTCCAAAAAAGTTGGGACACTATACAAATCGTGAATAAAAACTGAATGCAATGATGTGGAGGTGC
>JBBPDE010000011.1:4779274-4792653 GCA_037974605.1 Nannopetersius ansorgii
GTGTGTGTGGGTGTGTGTGTGTGTGTGTGTGTGTGTGTGTGTGTGTGTGTGTGTGTGTGTGTGTGTGTGTGTGTAATTTATGTTGGCAAATGGGTCCGGTCCAGTGGTGCTTTTTAATGAAAACATTTATTTGACCCATTTTTGTGTGTGTGTGTGTGTGTGTGTGTGTGTGTTTGTTTGTGTGCGTGTGTGTGTTTGTGTGTGTGTGTGTGTATCTGTGTGTGTGTTTGTTTGTGTGCATGTGTGTGTTTGTGTGTGTGTGTGTGTGTGTGTGTGTGTGCGTGTGTGTGTGTGTGTGTTTGTGTCTGTTCTCCACAGGATGGCCTCACACCTCTCCATTGTGCAGCAAGAAGTGGGCATGACACAGCAGTGGAGCTGTTGCTGGAGAGAGGAGCCCCCATTCTAGCCAGAACCAAGGTAAACATGTGCATACACATACAAAGACGCACAGACATTTTTAAAATATCAGGATACGTGACCATACTCGTTACACATGTATTATTTGTAAGTAAGTACAGCGTGGTCCAAAGCTCTGAGACCATTAGAGGAAATGCTTCCATTTTGCATTCTCATTGAATACTAGTATTTTTTCCACTTCTTTTTTTTGCTTTACTGACACGTTCATGCAAAAGCCTTTAATCAGCAGGTCAAATCTTCCTGGCATTCATCTAAACACGAGTTTCAATAGAAGACTCAGCAACAGCAAAAAACCTCTATCAAAATGTGCTTACATTCTATTATCAAAAGTTGCTTACATTTGAGCAGTGCGCCAGAAATTGTGCTGAGTTTAGCATTTTCAGTATTTTTTCATTTCACTCGCGATAAATTTTCTGGGTTTTAAAACTTTTAAAACCCTATACAGTGTGTCCGTAGACTTATTGTTTCTTTATGTGACAATAACAATAAACTAAAGAACAGTTCACCTGCACAGTAGGGGTTTATTTGCTCAGAAAACACAAACATTAAAATGAATACTAATAACATAAATACAGTATAATTTATGTATCATAATTAACACACTGTCTTTGTTTAACTGTTTTTAACCTTCTCTAGACAGGTAGCCACTTTAGTGCCTAGTTTGACTATTCAGTGCTTCATTAAATGAAATGAAGTAAATGTGTTTCTAATGGAATTTATCAAACACGTGTATTGACTGGGAGCCAATCGGAGAAGTTGTGTTCTTGTGTAATTCTAACCAGCCAACTAATTAATTGAAGAGTAATCACACTAAGCTGATTACCATCAAGGACATAAACTTTATTTGAAAATGTCATAACTGGAGTGATTGTCTTTAAACTGTACAAAAAATAACATACTACTCATGGGTCGCAATGGAAGCTGTGAATGTTTCTCATGTTTTCTTTCTTTTCTGCTTTTTTCTGCAGAATGGTCTCTCTCCTTTACACATGGCGGCACAAGGGGACCACGTTGAGTGTGTTAAGCATCTGCTGCAGCACAAAGCACCTGTAGATGATGTCACACTGGACTACCTGACCGCTCTCCATGTTGCTGCCCACTGTGGTCACTATAGAGTGACCAAGCTTCTGCTGGACAAGAGAGCTAACCCTAATGCTCGCGCTCTGGTACTATTTCTTACGTCATCCATTGAATCCTTATTTTATTGTTTATCAAGCGAAATATGACATAGAAAACAAGGAAGAGCATTGGTGGGATTATATATGCCATTAGTTTTCTGAAAACCTCCACATTTTCAGCTTCTATATGATGCATTTATTTACCATAGATTATATCAGTCTTTCACAGTATTTAGAAAAGAACTCATAATCCATTGACTTAAACCGTTCATAGACATCACTGGGCAGCTACATGACTATATACTACAAATTCAAAATGTCTACCAACTGCTGCCACAATGTAGGTTTTAGGACAAGACAGCATACAAAAATGTCTTCCCAGAACTGTTTCTGTTAAGTTTTATGTAAATTCTAAACTCAGAACAACAAAAAATAAGCCGTTCCTGTTAAGTTCTTTTCTCTTAAGGATTTCCAGTATCCACGGTGTTCAGGCAGATGTAAATACAATTACATTTCTAAACATTACTGTGTTACTACAAATTCTTCCATCTGAAAAACAAGCCCCATCTCTAAATTAACAAATGGTGGATGTGAAAACTTAATTTACAATTATAATTCATGCAAGTGTGCTACCAAAATAAGTGTTTTGCATAAATCTTACTTTTGGAAAAGAGCAACTTCCCAAAGGCTTCTGAAGGTGAAATTCCACTTTGTAGTCTGTACTTTTCTAAGCATACCTCAAAATGACTGACCATGGTAGCTGAACATAGGCTGACCATATACTGACCATATGCACCCGATAGAGATCTGACAAACCAGTAGACCCATCATGCCCATGTGCAGTGCTTACCACTGAAAATACAAGTGCCTTGCTGGACCAGTAAAAATCCACACCAGGTTGTTCTGAGTGCAGAAGGTGCTCTAACATGTTCTCATCATGTCTTCCATTTCTGTGTCCTTCAAAGAATGGCTTCACACCTCTTCATATCGCCTGTAAGAAGAACAGAGTGAAAGTGATGGAGCTACTGGTCAAGTATGGAGCTTCCATCCAGGCTATCACTGAGGTACACACACACACACACACACACACATGCAAATTTATATTTATATAATGTGTATACCATATAGGTCCATTACTGCATAGTTCAGTTTAGTTTAATCTTACCCACTGACATGTTATTTACTATCTATGTCCAGTAAACCTACAAGCAATTATACAGCTAGTAATAACTACATATCTCTACTTTCATGCATTTCACTAGATAGATCATTCTATCTAAAAATCTGTGAGATAATAATCTGGATTTTATACAGTCAAACCGCTCCTTGTCCAAAATTGTTGGATTCCCCTTCTGTTGAATTCATGCTTGTGGTTTTGACTTACAGACTTCTGACTTGTCTCGGTCTTGCCTCTTTGCTTTCAGTCGGGTCTCACTCCTATACATGTGGCAGCGTTTATGGGACACCTGAACATTGTCCTCCTGCTGCTGCAGAATGGAGCTTCCCCTGATGTCAGCAATATAGTGAGTATCGTTAGTCTGTGTGTTTGTGTGCCTGTGTTTTCATGTGTGTGTGTGCTCTAATTCGTGACATCTTTAAACACAGCGTGGAGAAACTGCACTACATATGGCTGCTCGGGCCGGACAGGTGGAGGTGGTCCGTTGTTTGTTAAGAAATGGCGCCATGGTGGATGCCAGAGCCAGAGTAAGAATACCTATACCTATACATTAAATGAAGTGTGGTTTTTGTAACAAATCCTCATACACAAAGTAAACAAGTACACAGTTTAGGCAATTCCTAACAGCATTTCAGCATTTCTTAGATCAAGAAGCATATCAGATTTTTTTGGTTGCATTTGTAGTGAATCAGACTTTTCTGTTACACTTTATTTTGTGAGTCTGTTTTGGATGTTTTGTAAATCACAAAGTTGTTTTCATTGTTTCGCTGATCTTGCGCTCCCTCTGCCAGGAGGACCAAACCCCACTCCACATCGCCTCTCGACTGGGGAAGACGGAGATTGTGCAGCTGCTGCTCCAGCACATGGCCCACCCGGACGCTGCCACCACCAACGGCTACACGCCTCTTCACATCTCTGCCCGCGAAGGTCAGCTGGATGTGGCGTCGGTTCTACTGGAGGCTGGAGCCTCACACTCCCTTGCAACAAAGGTGAGGAACAAGCATACGCCGCTAATGTAAAGCTGCTGGATGCAGCCAGCTGTACTTTCTGTGTTGTCCGAGCTTGGAAGAGGCTGAGTCCAGTAGTCAGCAGTAGCTGGCCAAGAACGTCAGGAACATTTGTGCTATTTCGGTGAGGACGGGCTTAGTGTTCTATATTTGTATGCGCTCACATTGAAATGTAACCTATGCTTTTGAGTAAGAGAAGAAAAGACTGTTGATTTGGTCCTCATCTAAAAAACATAATAAAAACTTTCAGCAGCTTTCAGTAATCTTGTTCTGAACATGAGAAAGAAAATAATGCATACCTCTGTCAAGTATATTTGATATTTGGATAACATTTCAACATGATAATATTATGTTATTAATTAACAGATTAATATGACACTAATTATATCATCGGAAAAAAAGGCAGAATTAAGTAATAAAAATGAGGTCAAAAGGCAGAGAAACTCTCTGGATGGGCTGCCAGTCCCTCATAGACTATGCATGAAGTGCCTCTAATTTGTATATAAATGGGTGCATATACTAGGCTGAATCTTCGAAATACCTGTAAGACAGTTTAATCTGATGATTTTTTTAATTTAATGGTTTAATTAGCAATGTGATGGGGCGTGTCATATGTGTTATGACATTAAATTTAACCATCTCTAAAAATAGAGTTACACAAGGCTGAGGTCAGTTCACAGACAATTCCACCAGGTTTGCTGATGAACTAAAAATCAGGTCAGGGTACATTATTGAACAGATTATTCTGCATTTAAAACATTACATTCGCATAACTGATGAGATGGCGACAGCTCTAATCTAATGTGATTTAACGTCACGCTGTTTTGCTCCCATTCTTTGTAACTATATGAAATAGCACAGAGCAACTGAGCGGATCTCCTTTCTGTCTGGGCCATGGATAAACATGATCATGTGACTTAATGGCTTGACACGCCTGTCTCAGGGAGAGCTTGTGACTTACTAGCTCCCCCTGCTGTGTGTCTTACAGCTGTGTCTGTGTAGCATTTTACTGCATCAATACATGTGATTGCTTCATGTTGCATCAGCACTTTAACTTCTGGCTGGTGGTTTTTGCACTGCTCATGTGTCTCTGTGCTGTGCGGAGGATGAACCTGATATCAGTACATGGCTAAGTAATACTTCTAATAAAAGACAAGCAATACGATACATGCTGTTGCAGTCAGGACAAAAAGCCTTTTAGAATGACCTTATAGTCAAAAAAGGCTTAGAATAAAATTGTATATTAATTTACATTAAAATACAGTTTACTTCTTCTCTGTAAAATGATGTTTGTGTAAGATTTTGATCCAACAATAGTAATGATAATGAAAATAATGATATGAATGATTTTGATAAGCTTTCATATGGCATGCAACATATCTGAATGACATATAATATGTTCTTACATATTACTTATGTGTAGAGTGCCTTTCATACACTTAGCAGGTCACATGCTTCAGTTGTAAAAAGAGAAAATACAAAATGCTCAGAAGACAAAAATCAAATAAAAAGATGCATGTGAATAACAAAATTTGTTCAAATGAAACTAATAGCACAAAAATAAAATTCTATTTATGCAGTACCTTTCTAACACTCAGGGTCACAAATACAGAAAAAAGGCAAAGAAAGAAAGGGAACTAACTTTTAAATTTATTAAAAAAGTGAAATCCTGAACATGAACCTAACATGACCATGAGCAAGTCTTTGTGATCATTTAACTCAGTCTACCACTGTTCTCCTTTTTTCCTTTTCAGAAGGGCTTCACTCCACTACATGTGGCATCCAAATATGGCAGCCTTGATGTGGCAAAACTCCTCCTGCAGCGCCGTGCCACTCCAGACTCGGCGGGCAAGGTAAGAGTGAACTTAAACATGAAATGCACCATGATATATTTCCAAGAATGTAACATAAAGTGAGACAGGAGTGCATTAAAGTACTAACAGTGTTGCATTTATTGAGTTTTCAAAAAGAATATGTAAAACCATTACTTGTTATTTGTTGTTGTTACTGTCTAGATGCTTTAGAGCATCATGCTTCTTATGTACGAGAATATGAGATGTTATTGTGCGTAGTTTATAGAGCCTAATTCATAGACTTTCTTGGAATGTGTTTAAAAGAAATACATAGAAGCTTTATTGACGGCAAGAGTTCCGGTAAGCATAGCTTTTGATTTGATGATAACAAGATCTTTTTATACATAATTAAAACAACACCATATTTCTGTTTCTTTTCTTTAATAAGGAACCAGATAATGATTCCAGCCCAGCTTGCACTTTAATCTAAACGATAACATTTTACTGTTCAACTTTAACACGTTAACAACCCCCAGTAACACAGCTTTCTTGTGTAGTCTTTGTGTGCTTGTGTGTTTTATTGCCTTTGTGATGCTAACAGCTACTTAAAAACCATCTCGCACTGACCCTGGTCCTTGCAGAACGGACTTACGCCTCTCCATGTTGCTGCGCATTATGATAACCAGAAGGTGGCGTTGCTGCTTTTGGACAAGGGGGCTTCTCCCCATGCCACAGCCAAAGTAAGAGCCCACAGCCAGGTTCTACTACTGAATGGTAGATGGTAGTTTGCATCTGTTTCTAGAAAGCAATGCATTGGAATTTCTTGATTTAAATGAATACATTCTTTTGGCAGAAAAAAAAATTGCATCAACAGAATCTTCAGAATATACAATGTAACTGTTTGCAAATCGTAACAATAAGTGTGTGTGTAACATTTTATTCATGTGAAATTGTAGTTTTAGCCAAGTAAACTCTTTGCATTTTATTTTTTGGTAGTTTTCCATCACTTATTCTATCAAATCTTCACTTCTGCCATTTCCTGTCATTTCTAGAACGGATACACTCCTCTCCACATAGCTGCAAAGAAGAACCAGATGGATATAGCAAACACGCTCTTGCAGTACGGAGCAGAGACCAACATCCTGACCAAGCAGGGCGTGACCCCTCTTCACCTGGCATCTCAGGAAGGCCACAGTGACATGGCTGCCCTGCTGCTGCAGAAGGGAGCCCATGTTAATGTGCCCACTAAGGTAGCTGACCACAAGCATGCTGCTTATAATTAAAGGACCAATTAATTAGAAAACTGATTTTTTTCTTTTACTACCTAAATATTGATTGTTTCAATGCATACACTATATGGAGAAAATTATTGGGGCACACTTCTTATTTATTAAATTCAGATGGTCCCTTATTTCTAGAGAAGGGAAATCCTAATTCTATAGAAGACCAAGACAATATGGACAACGGCATGCTTCTAATTTTTGGACACAGTTTGGGGAAGAACATTTTCTATTCCAGCATGACTGTGCCGCAGTGCACAAAGCAAGCTCTGTAAAGACATGGTTTGATGAATTCGGTGTGGAAGAATTTGACTCGCTGCACAGAGCCCTCAACACCATCCAGCTTTTGGATGAACTGGAAAGGAGATTGAGATTCTCCTCCAACATCAGTGCCTGACCTCATAAATAATCTACAGAATGAATGGGCACAAATTCTCACAGAAACTCCAAAATCTTGTGGAAAGCCTTCCAAGAAGAGCAGAAGGGGGACCAACTCCATAGTCTGTTTATTAGAATGCAGTGTCATTGAAGTCCCTGTTTGTGTAATGCATAGGTGTCCCAATAGTTTTGTTCATATGACCATTCTTACAGTCTTCTGCACTTCAACCCAATCCATTCTATTCACTGTAAAGTAATAGAAGGTGTTGTTACTGCAGTCTTCTATTGGAGTGGAAGGTGTGGGGAAAGCAGTTAGGCAGTATGCTGTTACTGACTGTGAGAGAAGAAAATGAAACACTATTGACTGTGAGAGGATCTGAAAATTAGATTTTTGGAAATCTGTAAGCACAGACTGAATTTGATATGTGTAGAGGAAAAATATCATAAACATAGTGTGAATATACCTTTTTTAATTTAAATATTCTGCTAAATTCGTACATAATATTCCTAACAGACTATGAAATATATGAAACTGTACAGACTGTACATGCAGATATTGTTCATTCTTTTAACACTGAGCAGATGTTTTTGACTCTAAAATCTCATGAAAAGAATAATTCAATTGTGTGATTTGCTAACTTTTGTTGAGGCACAACATGTGTTCATTTCAGTTGCTCAGTATTTTTTTTTCAATCAGCTGCCAGTGGCTTTGCTTAGCTGCTCTCTCGTGGTGTTTATTTGCTGAACTGTGCAAGACAGTGTCTGATGTAAACATGGCTTCCATCGGACTGATCTTGTGTCTGTTTTTCCTCTTTCACAGAGTGGACTCACTGCTCTTCATCTTGCTGCGCAGGAAGACAAAGTCGGTGTTGCTGAGATTTTAGTTAAAAATGGTGCCAGCCTGGACCAGCAAACCAAAGTAAGGGAATTATTTCACTGCAATCCAATACTGACCTTAAAATTTGAAGGCAAGCACAAACAAACCTGACAGGAATTGCCCGAGTCACCAGGTTAAGACAGAACAGGAATGATCATTTATGTCTCCTATTTTCTAGCTGGGTTATACACCACTGATTGTCGCCTGTCACTACGGAAATGCCAAGGTTGTCAATTTCCTTTTAAAGAACAGTGCCAGTGTCAATGCCAAAACAAAGGTATGTTAGCCATAGTCCTCATGGAAAAGCATGGTTAATCTCTGAAGGTTGTGTTCTGAAGTAAAAATTAGTATATTCTCTTTACAGAACGGATACACACCTCTTCACCAAGCTGCACAACAGGGCAACACACACATCATCAATGTTCTGCTTCAGTATGGAGCTAAACCCAATGCCATCACTGTGGTAAGTAATTGACCATGCATACACACACACACACACACATACATACTAGGGCCTTAACGACTTCAGATCGACGAAAGTCAAAATCAAGTCATCTAGTCATTTGATGATATCATCACACATGCAGCAGAGGAACAAAGGTGTCCAACACAGAGCAATTTTTATTAAAGTTCTCTGTAACATTAACAGTCAAAATGACAATAAGACAAAACAAAACAAAGGCTAATACCTTAAATTCTTGTACAACAGAAAGTGGCAACAGCTTAAGCTGCGGCGCCACTCAGCGTCCTCCGGACTCTCTGCAGTGCTAGCGTTAGCCATTTTAGCTAGTAGATGCCATTTCAGATGGCCATGCAGAATGCTCGTACCTTGCAGGTCGTGCAGGTCACTGTGCTGTTTGTGTGGTCTAGAGTGAAGTATCTCCACACATGTTATCTGTGTCTGTCACCTCTGCTGCCATGTCTCTTGTCTTGTTGTGGTCCTGTGTTTATATTCTCCTCCCCGTGCCAACATTACCACCCTTTTTATGAAGGGACTATAATAATTGGTTGTAAGCCAATCAGAGGCAGAGATTACATCACGAACACAAGCGCGTGCACAGAGAGAGGAAAAAACACAGGACATGTCGACTTCTCTCAGGGGGCCTCTGAAGTCGACTAGTCAACTAGTGACTTTTCTGTTAATGCCGTAATACATACTTAGACACACATACACACACACTCACACAGACGCACACATGCATACATACACACACACACAAACATGCACACATACATACACACCAGGCACCATTCGAATATATTTCTTGCCTTGTATTGCAGAATGGAAACACTGCTCTTGCGATTGCTCGTCGCCTTGGTTACATCTCAGTGGTTGACACACTGAAAGTGGTCACAGAGGAAATCATCACCACCACTACAGTGAGTTTTATTAAAAATCAGCTTAATTTACATATAAACAAGCAAATATTGCATGTTAAAGCATTATGGTTTTAATATGAATGCAGATCTCACAATGAATCAAATAAATCTCTATGAAATGCTTCCAGGTGTATCAGAAAATCACAAATTTCACCTCAATTTTATGAATTTTTTTTTTACAATTCATAACAGAGTGACTAGGGTTAGTAAAGCCCTAATAAAAAATATAGACATAACATTGCGATATAGAAAATGTAACAATATACGGCACTGAAAAAAAATCATTGGCAGCCGTGGAAATGGTTTAATGAATACAGATAAACATAAATATGACACAATTTTAAAGGATTATTTCTAAATTGAAAACATCAACAGCACAACGGGTTTAATTAAATGGATGACAGATGCTAGACGTTTTTGAGAGAAGGTTTTGGAAACAAAATACACTAACACACTCTTACTGCCCAGATTAAAGTGATTTTACATATAATATTCTATTACATATATGTAATAGAATACATATAATATATAATATTCATATAATTCTTTTTACTGTTGTACTGTTATACTGTGTATTCTGGTTGTATTGTCTCTATATTGTTTATATTGTCTGTTCTGTAATACTGCTGGCACAATTCTTTTAGAACACACAAACCTTTAAGAATGTATATTCAAGCTGCTATTTTATTGTTTCATTCTGTTTTATATTGTCATATTGTTTGAACTGGCTATACTGGTCATACTTCTTGCACATTTTTTCAAACGATTTTATGCACAGTGAGCTGTCCAAAAACTAAGGACATGTTAAATCTGACCTTTACCGTATTTTATACTTACTATTTGCACTGTTTTGTAGGGCTGGACGATTTGGCCTAAAATCAAAATCTCGATTAATTGAACATTTTAACTTGATTGCGAGTAATGAACGATTATTTTATTTATTTATTTATTTATTTTTACCTCATAGTTCACTGACAAGTTGCTCAGTTGTCTCAGTGTTTGAGCTCTCTGTGCTCGACATGTCGGCGGAATAACGTAACATAACGGAGCGGGGTCACGTGACTCCACACGCGGTAGTGTTTTTAAAGGGAAAGTAATCGAAATACTCGACCTGGAAAAATTCGATCAATTATAGTTTCTGAATGTCGATTTCAATTACTTTTCGATTAATCGCCCAGCCCTACTGTTTTGTTTGTTTCACAATGTCTTATGCCTGTTTGCTCTATGTGTATGCTGTCAAACCTAAGCTTCACCATTTCATCTCTGTATGCTGTATTTGGAGTTCACTTTGACTTTATAATCTTTTCAGGAAATGTGTCTTTACCATATTACATTGTAGTAATGGAATGATTGTGTCTGCGCAGACAGTGACAGAGAAACACAAGCTGAACGTGCCTGAAACCATGACTGAAGTTCTCGACGTGTCTGATGAGGAAGGTGAGTTTGCAGTCAGTCCTTAACTCCCCACAGTTTACACAAAACAGCCAATTTTCCACATTTCTACAAGTCCATACTAAGAATGCCTTATGTGAAATATCACGTAGTGCTCAAGCAGACTGATGGCGCTATGTCTGATGACTCCTTAGATGAAGGTACACAGCACAGATGTTTTGATACTTGACTGGTGTGCTGTGTTGTCTTGCTAAATTCACCAGGTGAATTCATAAATGAATAACACAACTAGTCAATTGGAGTTATTTTTTTGTCAAAGCACTGTGTTATCATGTACTAAGCATGCAATGCATGGCGTTTGAAAGCATTTTCTATTAAATATGACATAAATTCACAAGCACTGTGGTATGCACTGATTATCCTGGTGTGTTTCTTTTTTTCATGTTAGATTTGAAGATTTAAAAATCAAAAGTGGGATGCTTTAAACCTATTCCCTGTTACCTAAAATACCACTAGAGGGCAGCACGTTAATTATTATAGTTATTATTATATATTCATATGTTTATCACATATTGGTAAAAACACAATATTCGGTACATAACCTGATCCTGATTATGTATATGGACAATACTGCCAACTAGTTGACTGTCAGTAATAGTAATCAATGCTTGAAATTCAGGAAGCAGTTTGTATTCTGCGAAGCACAAAATCCAAAGAAGTGTAGAAAAGTAGTTGGGTAAAACCACTTTAAAATAAGAGACAAGAACAAATAGGTCCTGAGAACTGCTCGCTTTAACAGGAAAGTACACATTTCCTAGCTGCAAACTGACCAATCACAGAATGTTCAGCACAAATAACTCATGTGAATCAGCAAATGTGCAAAAGTGTCTTGTTTAAATTCTGCTAATGGCTTCCAGCATTTTTTTAAATGTAAAAAACAGGATAGCTTGAAGCAACTGGACCAGCAACTGGACCACTTTTTTCAGTCCAGCAACTGGACCATGGACCAGATATGAATGCTATTGTATTTATTATTTTAGTTTTGATGATTTTAGTTTTAATTTGAACCTATTTTTGTCTTTTTAGTTTACCTTGAAAGTTCAGTTTAGCCAGTAGTGTTTTACTGAAATACCTTTCCTAGTTTAGTCTGATGCTCTAAAGCCTGTGATGGAGTTTTTGACATGTTGTCACAATTTTTCACATCCTCTCAGGAATGGACTAGAATATTTTTTTATCAGTGGTTTGAATATTTTGCACGTTCACTTTCTGTTCCTTATTTGTTTGGCTGCATGACAAATTAACTATTTCTCAAATTAAGAGCAACAAGATTTGAATCAAATTAGTGCAGTCCATGTTGAATATACTTAACTGTCATGTGAGTTATGTGAGTATTGTTTTGTATGTTTGAGTGATGTGTTAATGATGCAAAAAAGATTTATGCCATTATTCATTATATGTTACTTTACGTATCTGTTAAAATATGTTGTCTGTTAGTTAATGAAACTGGTGATCTGGATGTAGAAAGTGTATTTGAATTGTTGCCATGTTCTTGGCAATTCTTTACAAACCCAGCAACAACATTAGGATTAGGACTAGGTCTATGGCTGAGTTTTTGGTTGTGATTAAGGTGGATTAAGAGTGAGTGTTGGTGTTTAGGGTTAAGGAAACGTTAAATTAAGGACAGAGTGAGCATCTACTAACCAAAGCTTTCTACTAATTTGGACATTAATATTCCCAGTAGGTGCCATACTAGAGTATTTCATTTTCTTTGACAAATATCCATCATTGTTTCACTCTCTAGGTAGCCAGTATGCTATTGATGGCAGAACTCCACTGTCGGGCTACAGTATGTTTGGTATTTACTTTCAGTATTCTCTGCTGCTTTTTGCCAATCCCTGTCTTTGCTGGTCACACTTGGCAACAGCAGCAGTGGTGCTTTACTGAAGTGTGTCTCAAATGTTTCAGCACCCAGCTGCTGACCCTGTAAGCCATATAGAGTGCTGTGGTTGTAGAAGCTTTGCTATTATATGCAAGCTTTCTTTACTGGCTCAAAAGAGAAAATGTGTGCTTTCAGGATAGTTCATGGCTGTGTGTATGTATGTGTATGCACATTCGTGTAAATGTATCTGCCCGGCAGAAAACCCTTGTTTTAAAGCTTAAAAGTCACCAACCCCCTTTTTGTGTGTATGTGTGTATCCTGCACACTTCACGGTGCATATTGAATAACAGAACACTGTTCTGTATGCTGTTTAATGAGGACACTGTATGTAAGATTGTCAGGTAATACCGTACTCTGCTGGTGTTCTAGGTGATGACACCATGACAGGTGACGGTGGAGAGTATCTGAGAGCAGAGGACCTGAGGGAACTGGGAGATGACTCACTGCCTGGCCAGTACCTGGACGGCATGAATTACCTGCGTTTCAGTCTGGAGGGTGGCCGGTCTGACAGGTACCTCTTCGTAGCATGCAAAATATAGGACCCTATATAAATACACACACACACACACACACACACACACACACACACACACACACACACACACACACACACACACACAC
>JBBPDE010000011.1:4827236-4842006 GCA_037974605.1 Nannopetersius ansorgii
TCATCCTCTCTAGAGTCTCTGGCATCAGATACAGATTATGAGTTAAATGTTCTCACAGATACATCTTTTTGTCATAGGCCATCATCACCTGATTCAATGGCATCAGTTGATGAAAGTAGACCATTATCGCCGGACTCACCTATTCCAGAATTTAATTCATGTTTCACTGAGAATATCCTTCCAGTCTCTGGATATAGATCATGCTCACCTGAATCAGTATGTTCAGAATCTACAGAATATGAATGTTTTCTTGGAGACTTGTTCACCACTGAGCAGAGACCAGAGTCGCCAGATTCATTTATATCAGAAGTTGAAGATAGACCTCTATCTCCAGACTCTATTCCTGAATACAGGCCCATGTCACCTGAGTCTATGATCCTGTTATCAGGTATCAGAGGTTCTTCACCAAGTTCAGTTAGTGGAAGCAGACCATTGTCTCCAGATTCACCAGTTCCACAATACTCACCATTGTTGTTTGATTTAGTACCAGTGATAGGTCACAGATCATCCTCTCTAGAGTCTCTGGCATCAGATACAGATTATGAAATAAATATCCTAACAGATACAATCTCTTGTCATAGGCCATCATCACCTGATTCTATGGCCTCAGTAGATGAAAGTAGACCATTATCGCCTGACTCACCAATTCCAGAATTTAATTCATCTTTTACTGAGAATATCCTTCCAGTCTCCGGCTATAGATCATGCTCACCTGAATCAATGTGTTCAGAATCTGATGAATATGAATGTTTTCTTGGAGACTTGTTCACCACTGAGCAGAGACCAGAGTCACCAGATTCATTTCTATCAGAAGTTGACGGTAGACCTCTATCTCCCGATTCACCAGTACCACAATATTCTCCACTGTTGGTTGAGTTAGTTCCAATGATAAGACACAGATCATCCTCTCTAGAGTCTCTGTCATCAGATACAGATGATGAGTTATATGCTCTTATAGATTATGTTTCTTGTCATAGACCATCATCACCTGAATCAGTAGATGAGAGCAGACCATTTTCACCTGACTCACCTATTCCAGAATTTACAGTATCTTTCCCTGAGAATACACTTCCAGTTTCTGGATATAGATCATGCTCACCACAGTCTGTCATGTCAGATGAATGTGACATTTTTGAATTATCATCCTCTGAATTCACAGAATCTAGTAATGAACATGTACTTATGCACGGTCAAATGAAACAGGATGCAGCAGCATCACTGGAGGACAGATTGGTATCGCAGACACTAATTTCAAATATTAGACAGAACAGTGAGAAGGACATAGACTTGTCAAAAAGAGACAATCAGGCTGTATCTAAAGATACGCCCATTCCTTTGTACCAAGAGACGGTCAGAATAGTGCCTGAGTATAAACTTGTGTACAAAGCTGTACCTTTGACTTTAAGATCTCACGTATGTGATACCCAATACAAGGGTGAAACCTTCTCTTCTAAAGCAGGTGTGTTTGAGTATGCGGGATGCAGAATGGAAGTTGTTCCGATACGCACAATGGACAAGGCTGCTCCTGAGAATTCACAAAGTTCTGAGAATGGAAATGAGAGATCTTTACAGTCAAACCAAATTGATAGGGAATCTCTACAGTTCACAGATGAAATCTATGCATTGTCCCCTGATTCCTTATTTGGAGGGGGGCAGGGGTACCAGAAAGAAATGTCAGACCCAAGGCTTTCTTCACCAGAGTCTTTTATTTCGGTAAATGAATTTCGGCCACTCACACCAGAGTCACCCGTACCTGAGCATATGCCTTCATTACCATATGTAATGCTGTTTCAGCCTGAAAGTCGTCCCTCTTCCCCAGACTCAGTGTCTTCTATAAATGAGGTCAAGAGACTGTCTCCTGACTCTCCCATACCTGATTTTTTTGCCTCTTCGCCAGTTCCAGTCAAACATGAAATTCAATTTAGGCCTTTGTCAGTGACAAATGAATCTACTGTAACACACATACCATCTTTAATGTATGATATACAAACATTTCTTTCTACTTCTGTATCACAGGAATGCACAGACACTGAGCAAAGACCATGTTCCCCTGGTTCTGACATATTAGAATATGAGTCTAGATCGGTGTCTCCCCTCGCAGTACCATTTGACTCTACATTTAGGTGCTCATCTCCTGAAGCATTTAGATTAGAAATAGAATTAACCCGAAGTATTACACCTGAGTCACTAATATTAGACTGTGATTTCCGCCCAGAATCCCCTGAGTCAATAACATCTGAAACACAGGGCAAGGATTTAGTTGAAAAAACATATCCATCCATGTCAGTGTTTTCAGATCATGTAAGAAGACAAGACAACACAACTCACTGTGCAAGCGATGTTGCATTGCTTCATGCTGAACAATTTAGGTCACAAACTGAAACTGTCTGTGAATCAGAGGACATGAAATCAGAGCCTCCAGTGGATTCCCAGCAACCTGTCAGTGAAGACTTCAGTAGTGGCAGGAACACGCCACCTGCTTGTCTCGATTTGAACTCAGAATCAAAACAAGGAAATAATTATACTGAAACTAGAGAGAAGAAAATGAAACAGTCTTCAGCAGTTGACTATGGTCGAGGTCCAATAAGCAGCCAAGGAAGCAGTGACGAAGTTAAGGTGGCTAAACAGCAACTGCTGCTCCAGGACAATCAGGAACTTGAAGAAAAAATTGACTGTGCTACTTCCACACTAGCCTGTCAGCAAATCAAGGCCAGGGTAAGAAGCTTAGCATGTCACTGTACTTCAACCCCTGTGTGCCACCCTGGAGGAATGCTGTAACATTTGTAACATGCTGGAAGGATTGCCTTTTGTTGTTCTGGATCCACTAACCCATCAATCTTGATCGAAGAACCCATAATCAGTGTGGATTATGTGAATGCTATTTAACACGTCTTCAGAAAGGTTTTTAGAGCTTCTGAGCTTCTGAGAAATGCATGATTTGTACAGCAGCAAAGGATTCTCACTACCTTTTGTGTGAATTAGTTTTTCAAGAAATGTAACTGATCCCAGGAGGGAAAACAGTGTGCAGTAAATGTCTTTGCATGCCCACTGAAGTGAATAGTGAAACCAAACAGATTTAATTCATGCTCATCCTCAATTTCCTTTCAGGCTCTACAAGACAAAGTTTCAGAAAAGGATATTCATTTGAAAGCACAAAACATTAAAGGGGTAACTCTCAGTCAAGGAGAAGAGTATTCTGCCACTTTGCACAAAGATGCCATAGTCAGTGAGGACAGCTCATCAACAGTCCAAGAATGTGGTAAAGTGGCCGTTTTAGAGCACAAGCTAAAATTAATTGCATCTTCTTTGACTGGAGACCCATCCATAGAGTCGGGTGCTAGTGACCCAAAGTCTCTGCTCAGTTTATCGGAGAGAAGCACATCTCTTAGTTCCAATTTGGAAAATGCACATTTTGTCAAGAAATCCCTTGAGCAGCCCATGGAATCCTCTGGATTATTTCAAAAAATTACAACTCCTTTTCAGTTCAACACGGAAGGATCTCATAGGACCGTGACTCCTAATTTAAGCAGCTCTACCTCAAGCGTTTTAAGGTTTGATGATACCCCTCCTGATTACAAAGATGTGGTGTCAAAGTCTCCAGGCAGTGAGGTGTTGCTCACAGATATGAGTCCCCTTTCACCTGTCTTTATTGAACCCTCTTCTGCACAATCGAGAGATTCACACATTTCCATTGGAAATGTGCCAGCAGGGGCAACTGCCTCTTTTCAACTGTCACCTGACTTTGAGCATGTACTTTCAGAATTTGAGAAAACATTAGCAACACTTGATAGAGACAAACCAGGACTAGTCTCCAAAGGAACTGCTTTGGCCCCTGGTTCCAAAGAAGCGACTCATGAGCTCAAGGTGTCTGAACAATCCACAGACATTACGGATGACGTTAGGCTGATGGATGCTGATTTAAAGGTTAAGGCAGGACTTGTTCATGCAGAGAGCTTAGAGTCAGAGCCTGATTTCTTTGACTGCAGACAAACATTTTCAGATACATCTGAGCCAGATCAGGAGATTAGACCAGGAGACCTGTTAGCTATACCTGGTACCATTTACCAAGTTGAGGAACCTCCATCTTTGCCAAGTACCCCAGATGTTGACTATTTGACTGGCAAACCAAAAACATCAGACATAAGAAGAGAGGATAGACAACGTCCCATATCTTGGGGCAGTGAGGAACTTGATGTACCCATTGTTCTTGAGCCAGAGGATGAATATGTAGGTGAGCATGGTGAAGACATAGCATACCCTTATAGGTATGCAGATGAACACTCCTTTGCAGAAGAGCTACCTCCAAGGGAGGGAGCCCAATATGATGATGACGATGATTCTCTAGGAAGGGTAAGCCTTGAGCATGAGTGCTATCATGGCTTGTTGCCCAGCTGCTTGTTTCCCAGAGAGAATGCAGCAATCCCTTAGCCAAGGCTAATATCTTGAACTGTGCAAAACTTTTTTTTTAAGTTTGTCTGCATGCACACTAATTTAACTACATTATACAAAGTGGTAGAGCATTTGAAAACACTAATTTATTGATATGTCACTGACTTGAATTTACTGACTTGAAGAAGATTGGAATTATTGTAGTTAACTTATGGATTCCCTCTCACTTGTTTTCTGCTTAACAATCCATAAAAAACTACTTTTTTATTAACTCCAAACATGAACATTTTCACCTAAACAGTACCTACATAGTATGTCACTTGTTTTAAAGCCGAAAAGATGTTTCCTTGGAGAAAAAACAATACATGTGAATAAACTGCGGAGCACACTTTGGACTAAAAGGAAAACAAAATAGAAAACTTAGCAGTGCATTGGCTTTGCATGGTGTGAGTAGCAAATATTTAAGAATTTGCCTTGAGTCTATTCCATACCGATAATGCGTCTCCAACTCTCAGGAAATAGCAGAGGAGCTAGGCTTGCTGTCTGATAGTTCTGAGGAAGAGGTGTTGACTACCCGAGTGGTACGACGCAGAGTTATAATCCAGGTATTTGTTCAGGCGTGCATGTTGGAAAAATTGACAGTTTTCCTAAATTTATCTGTGGTGGACCTATCTTTGGTGTGAACAGGGAAATCACCAAAACATGCTGAATCTCAGCCCTTGACACGCCTGGTTCATTTGTTTTAATTGTATGACATCCTACTGTTAGTATCCAAAGACAAACTGTATACTTTGCACTCTTTGAATGATTAATCATGTGCTGCACTCTTTGTCTCTACTGTATGGCATGAGTTAATGTTGGCCTTTTCTTTTAATCTAGGGAGATGACATTCCTGAGATTTCCCCTCAGAAAGTCACAGAGGAGCAATACACAGATGAGCATGGAAACATAGTGGTTAAAAAGGTAAGCAGCTCTCACTCAAATAGGTGTAATAGTGCAGACAAAAAACTTCCATCCTTCAATTCTTAGGAAGAACAATTCTAATTAAAATTCTTTTGTCTTGTATTTTTCCCCCTGATGTCCACTTTAGATGTTTACATGGCTTCATAGAATGTTGGTTTTTACAGGACCGTTTCTAGCTTTTCTATACCCTTTAGAGTTTAAAAGGCTTTTTGTAAATAAATATAAAAATGCATTTCCTGTTTCCAGGCTGGCTTGTATTGTCTTGTTCATATAACAGATAAGGTGAAAGACTCCTAACTTTATCAAGACTTGTCAAGGTTAGAATGCTATAGACTAAATAGGAGGATATATATGCATGCTTCAAGAAAATCCAAGACTTCAAGAAAACAGGTTGGTCTTGCAATTACTTTATCTTGAAGGACTGTATGGACTGGGAAGTGGTCAGTACATTTAGAAGGTTTAATGATATTTACACACTAAACTTCTGGTGTCATTAACATGTTGGTTTTTCTTTGACGGCAGAACATTGTGGAGATGTTGCAAAACATTTCTGCACTCCTTGTAGTTTTGTCTAAATTGGTACCACCAAGTCTTTTCTCGTGTCTGCACAGGTCACAAGGAGAATTATCCGCAAGTATGTGTCAGCAGATGGTGTGGAACGAGAGGAGGTCATGGTGGAGGGAGGTCAGCAAGAAGCTGTTACTGTAGACGAGGCCGATAGCTTCTCGAAAGTGGTGAAGAGGACAGTAGTGAAGAGTGGGGGAGATCAGACAGAGGTGAGTGTGTGTCTTTTAAGCATTTATTTCCCTTTCATGTGTAAAGAGCGCAGTGTTACATGTAATACAGTCTGCCATGATAATGTAAAAAAAAAAAATTACAGGTGACCTTTTCTGAACCCCTACCTGTTGGTGGGGTAAGAGCCTCTGGGTTTGAAGTAGAGCCTGTCCATGGGCGAAAAGTCAGCAAGGTCGTCAAAACAATGGTAGTTCAGGGTGAGCGGATGGAAAAACAAATCGGCGACCCCTTGTTGTCAGCAGATCTCCCCTCAGCAAAAGATGACTTTGAAAAGGTTCGTTGTGTGAAGTGTGTGAGCTTAGTCTTAATGCCAGAATTATTTTTATCATCGTCATGTTTTGTCTAAAGTGCTTTGCTTCGTATTTGTTTTGTGATGTGCAGGCTTTGAGTTATGCTGGGGGCTTTGAGAAAATGCACTTGCCTCATTTAGTGGAAAAAGAGATGGTGAAGGAAGATGGATCTGTGGTCAGAAGGTCTGGATAATGGCTTGATTTGCTGTGGTGTAGGAGCACAGCATAAATCAAAACATTAATTTAGGACAAACATTATTTTAACACGTAGCCCATTAACACCTGATAAGCAAGCATGAGAATTAATACCACAAACAAGGGCACACAGTGTCATTGACGTAAAGCACTAAAACCTATGATAATTAATAGCACCCTCTTGCGAAGAAACTTCTATCTGCTGAATTTCAATGAGCTTTTCAATAAACGCTCTTTTAAAAGCCACAGTCAACACAGCCATAGCGCAACAGCCCTAAATTTAAATGTTAAACTATGGTAGGAGGGAAATTGCAGATGGGCTCTAAGGCATAGCCACCTCCTTGTGAGAAATAACTCACTCTAACAGAATGCAGATTTACAAGTTTAATCTTTTTGATATTATTAAAATTCTTTAACAGTACTTTAACAGTACAGAGTCATTTAGCAAGAAAGTATTCTCTTGACTATTAAGGTTATAATACTAAAAGGGAGGCTCTGGAAATAAGCTAATACCATGGTGGTCAATTAAAATATGTAAGAGAACAAACCTGGAGTGTGTATGATGCTTTAAACCAGCCTTTGTGTGTGAAGTGAACTTGTTGTGGAGTGAAACATATCTCTAAGGTGTGTGTCAGCATTAACATTAGTAACATCTTCCCTCTGCATGTTTCCTGAAATCCAGGAGTGAAAAGGAGAGTAAAGGAATGAGGTTGACGCCGGGGCACAGTTTATTGTACATTGCTTCATTCTAACGCTTCTTCCTGTTGATGTTTATAGAGCCTGCTTACGAAAGTCACGCACTCAGAAGAAGACGGTGGTGAGGGACGGCCAGAGCAAACACACACATCTGGAGCAGCTGGAAGACACCCCGGAGGCGCTGCGACCTGATGCCCTTCAGCAGCATCTTCACCAGCTGCTCCAACGCTACTGCACTCCTGAAGTGACAGAGGAGCCGGAAACGGGGGCAGAGGAAGACGGGAAGAGGGAGGAAAAACGGGACACAAACGACACATTTTCTACTGCGTAGTCCAATTCGAATTATGCTTTGTTTCTTTTTTTCGCTGTGTGGCACACATCCCTAAACCTTGGTACAATATCAAATTGTGACCTATATTCTCCTGAGCCCCTTACTCCACCATCCCCCAGATCTCACCACTGTTTAGGAACACTGGCTTTTTGGGTTTTATTTAAACATTTTATTCTCTGTTGCAAACAGGTACACTTTGTTATGGTTTGTAATGGTTTGAATGTGTGTGTGGTTTTTTTTTGGATATTATTGTAGTTCTCACATTTTCCTTTTTTGTGACCAAAGATAGCTTTACCTTGATCTGGCTGGCAAACATAGATTTAATATTTTATCCTTTTGTTGACTATTGTGGTAGAAAATGAAATATAAATTGTAAAAAAGGAGAAAAAAAAATCTTGGACACGAACCTTTTCACTGGCCTCTTTCTGCTAGTGAGCTGAAAATAATGGGGTACATGTAAATATTAGTGAAAATGTATCCACTTGGAATGGATAATGGGGGAGGGGGGGGGGGCTGCACTGTCTGCATAACTGCTGTACAACTGCACCAATGCACTGCAATTAAACACATTGCAAATAATTTGCCCGAAATTCTGTCCAGCGACTTTGGATAACTGACCGTCTGTTATTGGGGCATGTTTACCACATACCACAAATGCAGGTATAAACGTGGACAGTATTGAGATAAAACTAGAATGAATGTTTTTGGGTAGTTTGAGTCATTTGTAATCAGTATGAGGATGAAATCACTATCACTGGTCCACTGTCATGGTGGTTCGAATGCTAGATTTTGACCTGCCTGCCTTTACTGTGCATTTAGAAAGTCATACTGAATGAAAGCTTAGCCAGTTATTCCCAACTCATGCTCCTTGTTTCATTTTTGTTGGCCCGTCGTATATAGGCCACAACAGCTTTGCACGGTGGACTTGATCCACCCTATCTATGTACAGTGTGTGTGTGTGTGTGTGTGTGTATGTGTGTGTATGTTAACCTCCAACGTATGCTAACCTCCAGTCACAACACTGCTACCCCCTTGACTGCATATAGGAAAGTAGCTTTCATTACAATTGTTCTTAATTTAATCCACATATTTTTTTGTGCTGTCCAACTTTAAGAGCATCACTTTTATTTAAAGACTGGATGTTATTAACAAATAACTTCCTGAAAGACTCTTTGTGCTTGTGAGCTTGGTCTTAATTTCCTCCATATTAGCGGCACACTTACAATATCAAGGGTTTGGGAGCACTGTGAACACGGCTCATCAGATTGTATGCAGGAGAAGAGAATGTGGAGTTGGTTTTGGCTTTATTTACTTGGTTTTTATTTCTGATGTTGCAAATGGTGTAAAATAAAAAAGTGGTAATCTCACATTAATGCCAAGTATTTTACTGGGGTTACATATCATGACATTTTTTTTTTTTTGCTTCTGGGCCACAAATGACAGATTACAGATTGGTTTGCCACAAACTATTGGAATGGAGATGTTTCAGTAAAAGTACAACATAGTCCAGGATGAAGCATAAATTAATGGGTCAAGACAAAAAAAAATGTGTAAATCTGTGTAGTGAGTATCGGAAATATGCAGTTTCACAAGATATCAGGGCAGAATATGGGACTAGAATACAGACAAAAACAATTGTTTTTTTAACTGGCAAAGACGTGGTGCATTTTCTGGCTTCATATTCGTCTTGAGACAAATATCTGCGTCTTTCTATGGACAGTCTTTGATCCAGCGGTTTAAATGTCACTTCTGATTGTATGACTTCAGTGGCACTTGCATGATAGATTTTCTCGACATAAAACAAAAGAACTGCACACTTAAATGAAGTCCTTTTGACCTAATGTGCTCTACCCATTTATGCCTTTATGGATAATGATAGTAGTGAATGGAGTAGCAATGATGTAAATGTTCCATATCCGCAGTGTTCATTTAACACCCGTGGCTCTAATGTCCAAAAATGTACAAACAATAACAGTGATGTAGAAAGAATATGCCTTTTTTTATTGGAAAAACATACATTTACGCAACAATTCTGTTCCCTTTTTTGTTCATTTGGTCTTGCCTGCAGAGAATGTGTGTATGTGTGTGTCTGTGATGTTCTCGGTAGTTTTCATAACGCAAGTATCAAGCTATCTTTTTATAATGGGCGAGTAGCATGCGCACTGTAAAGCTGTTCTTGAAATTTATTTGAAATCCTGCTACTTGAGTGTCAGTTATGAAATCAAGAAGCTAAAGACACTCCTTGATTAGTGACAGCATTTACTGTTTGATAACGTTCAATATGAAAATGTTCTCTTATAATCCAAAAAATGAAATCAAGGCAATTCAAAATATATGCATTTTGTTTCCATGTTGGTGACAACGATATACACACACAACCATCTATGGAGGCATGCATTAATGACCAAATGAATAATCAACTCTTCTAGCAGCTGCAGTGTGTAAATGACAGATAATAAATTGAACTTGTAGTTACTGCAGTGATTCTGGAGTTTTACTTCTGCGCCTGTCCATGTCGATGCATTTAATTTTTTTATTATCAGTGAGGCCAAACCTAGTTCATTTATTTACTTGGTCTTTATAGAAATGCACCAGTCCTGGGGCCTCTGTAAACCATGCGAACAGATCTGATTTTATATTAAGTATAAAATCAGATCTGTTTTAGGTGTACAACAAAAGTATTTGCACAAACTACTTTTTTTCATCCAAAGAAACTTACAATATGAGGAAACACGCACATTTCGGGACAGTCAGGGAACCAGAGGAAAGCTTTTAGTGCTAAAATACTTATGTAATATCCTCGCCATTGACAGATAGCATACTTAGATTGTTGTAATATCTTTGTTAAACATGCACACTCATGTGTGTTCTACTACAGGCTTGGCATAGTTTTGTTGTAATGGTGTGTCTAGAGATCAAACATATTTTCTCACCATAGAAAATCTGAACATTTAAAAAAGATAAAAGCATACTTCGTACAAGAACTTGCCAATAGTACTTAGTGCACGCCCACACACAATACGAGGAAACACTCAAGTTTCAGGACAGAGGAGAGTTCTAAGTACTAAAATCTATATATAGGAGTGGTGCAAGAAGCTCATCGGGAGAGGAAATGAGTCTTCAGGAGGTTTTTGAAGCTAGAGAGCGATTCGGAGGCACGTAGGGTAAAAAATGATCACACATCATATTTTACTGATATTTTTATTGATATGTCATTTTTTACTGTCAGAATAGGTCTCACATTTTCATCTCAGTGTACAAGTGTCTTTTTTTTCTTAGTCTGAAATCACAGCAATGAAAGATAAATACAGAGGAAATCTGGCTGGGAGGGTTTACAAAGAAAAAGCGCCTAAAGAAAAGAATATACAAAGTCTTATTTTCAGCTCACCTATAATTCCATCAGTATAATCGGAAAACTGCATCCATGACAACACTGGAAATTAAACAAGAATTCCCGACTAATAAATAGTAATGAAAAGTAATAATTCAACAACGTTTTAAACCGTATATGGATTCCAACAATGCTTTGAGTTCACTGTTTGGTTTTCCTCAGTAGGTTTGGAAGTCCATAAGAAGGTAGACCAAGTAAAATAAACAAAAACACTATTCAGAGGCCATACGCAGGCCAAACAATTTGAATCTATGAAATATTTCTGTACATATTCCTAAATAATGCACATCTCAGCACTGGTAAATCGTTCACTTTCATTCTGATCAGAACTGCAACTTCGAGAGAATCTTTACAATCGGAGTATTTTTGAGACCAGTTCAGTGTAAAAACTAGTAACAGTTTTAAATGGATGAATCTGGAATATCAAGCATGAGCATTTTTATACCATTAGACCTTAGATCAAAAAATAGAAAAAAAAACATCACAAGATGATACTAAGAAAGAACAGCCAGCAAAAGAAGAAATTATTATGAGCTGAAAGAGGATTCATGCGCTACACAATACCAGATCTAATTAAGGAAGGAGCAAAAATTACAGAGGAGACTTTTCAAGAATACCCCATCGAGTGATAGTACACAATATAAAAAGAAACCGATAAAAGTCACAAGAAGTGAATGGAATTAAAATCTTCTGATTTAACAGTTATTTGTGTTCATTGGTATAGTACACAGGTCTGTTACATTCTTTTATTACAAATCCGTTTTGTTTTTTTTCCCCCTTTATACCGTGCTTGTGTGATAAGGTATTGGCGAACACACACTGAATAAAATAGTAAACTATGTGCTAATGCATCTCCCTTTGTCAGTTTTACACATTACTGATGCTGAACCCAGCAGGACCTAGCAAAACGGAACAGAACGAAGCTTGTAAACTAAGATCACGGTAAACTGTCAACACTCTAAAGGATAAAGCAGGAAGAGCACTCCACAACTTCACAATATGCTTACACATCACCAGAAACAGAAGCGAGCTCGTTTGTCTGATCAGAATTCTTTTTTCTTTTTTTTTTGAGTGGCATATTGCACTTGAGCTAGAAATCTAGAAAAGCACAGACATGAAACTGAAGTGACTGAGATATGCTGATGGCCATATCCTTGAGTTGCCATTGACAGATAGCGTACTTAGATTACGGTAATATGATCTTTTTCAGACATGCACATTCATCTGCATGTGTGCAACACTACAGACTTGGTAATTCTTTGTGTCTAGAGATCAAACATGATATTTTCCTGATATAGACTAAACTGACACCCTATTTTCTCACCATAGAAAATCTGAACATTTAAAAAAGATAAAAGCATACTTAATGTCGTACAAGAGGAACTTGCCAATAGTACTCGCACGCACACAAACAGGCACGCATACACACATCCTGATACAAAATGATATTCTCCACCTCCATGTGGGCTATAGCCCAGCAGAGACGATATGTAAACAAGACTTATAAGGTAGAGAGAATGAGACCGGTGAAACACACTTGGAGGGCAGGGCCAAAGCTCGTCTAACGTGAAGTTTCTTCTTTTGAGGCCTCGTTAACTGCAATAAGAAAAACAATATGTGTGTCACATATATATGCCTACACATGAATACTGATTTTGTTCATATTCAACTTGATTGCAGAATTAAGACAAAACTTACTTAAAGGAATACTCTGGCGTAATTTTCTCTACTAGTTTGTTGTATTTAGTTCCACCCGTGAAGTGCCACTGCATCATTTCAAACTCTTGTTAACACAACACAGCTCAACACGCTTGGAGGAGAACACTCATTCATTTTCTGTAACTGCTAAACCCTCACTAGTGTTGTGGGTCCCCAGAGCCTATCCCAGGGTCTATGGGCGTAAGGCAGGAACTCTCACTGGTTGGGGCACCTGTCCACTGCAGGGCGCACGCACGCACACACGCACGCACGCATGCACGCACGCACGCACAAACACAATGTACTTGTCTTTGGACTGTGGGAGAAACCAGAGAACCCAATGGAAACCCACCCCACTATGAGGAGAACATGCAAACTCTGCACACACATTAGGCCAGGAGTCTGATATAAACCCCTAACCCTTGAGGTGAGCAGGAACAGTGCTACCCACTGCACCACTGTGGGGATGGAGGAGACTATCACTAAGTGCCAATCATGTTACATCAGCTAACAGATGCCCGCACTGGTTTTCATCACTCTGAGTGAAGAGGCACTCTAAATAGATAGCTGTGGCATCGCTTGTGGAAAAAGGCCAACCATTAAACCTGTTCAGTTCTGCGAGACAGTATGAGGCTCTTCTCAGCTTTTTCTTTATCTGTATTTGTTTCAGACAAAACTGCCAAACTGGATTTTGTTCATTTCTGTATAGTGAAGTGAAGTGATCATTCGGTCATATGTGAACACACCACTGTACACAGTGTGAACAGCACGAAATTCCCCCTCTGCATTTAACCCATTCACCAAGTGAAACAGGGGGCAGCCATGAACTCGGCGCCCGGGGAGCAGTGTGTGGGGACAGTACCTTGCTCAGGGTTCCTCAGCAGTGCCTAGCGGTCTTGGTAATCAAACCTGGACTTTCTGGTCAGAGCGAATGCCCTAACCACTAGGCCACCAGCCTATACATCCGGTTTGTTCAGCTGTCCATCCAAAAGTTGTTCAGGTCTATGTCTTATTTAAGATCTGACCAAATAGGCTACAGCTTAAATGTCTTATGAAAGTTCCACTATGAATACAATATAGGGTTTTTTTGTATTGGCTAAAGCAGAAAATGACTAATGTTAGCTGCCGTGCAAAGTGAGTTGTTACATAACAGCACGGGTGGAAGCTTCTCAACCAGGCAGACTGTGCAGTCGGGACTTATTGGTGTGTAAATATAGCTGGAGATCTAGAGCGGACAGAGATTAGGTGGAAAAACCACAGTATTCCTGTAAGCCAGGCTCATGAAGGATGTGCTATATACAGACACACACAGCACTCACTTGGTGGGCACAGTTGGTGAGCCGGAGCGGTGGAAGTGGATGTTCTGCCACTTGCTGTCACGGCGATGCCACACACGGGTCTCTTCCGACTGCATTGTGCGAGGCATGTTGTTGGCATCTATGTACTGAGTAAGCCTGATGTAGGCTATGCAGGCCGCATCCTCACCAATCAGGTGCACATGTGGATTCAGCAGGATGGTGTGGACAGTACGCCTGTGGCTTTTAGAGAGAGCTGAAAGGAACATATACATATTTATATGATATGATTTATATTACAATGCATTGTATATGACAATGGATTGTAATATAATATAGAGTTGGCCCTCTTTGCAGCTAGAACAGCTAAAACTCTTCTTGGAAGGCTTTGGAGTGTTTCTGTGGAAATTTGTGCCCATTCATTCTATAGAGCATTTATGAGCATTTATGAGGTCAGGCACTGATGCAGAACAAGAAGGCCTGGCTCACAATCTCTGTTCCAGTTCATCCCAATTGTTGTATGGGGTCAAGTTCTTAGACACCAAATTCATCCAGCCATGTCTTTATGGAGCTCGCTTTGTGCACTGGGGCACAGTCATGATGGAATAGAAAAGGTTCTTCCCTAAACTGGGTCCACAAAGTTGGATTTGGGGCGTTGTCCAGAATGTATATATAATGTATTCAGTGTATATCTATATATATCTATATATATATATATCTATATATA
>JBBPDE010000011.1:4842106-4858472 GCA_037974605.1 Nannopetersius ansorgii
CACACACAGACACACACACAGACACACACACAGACACACACACAGACACACACACAGACACACACACAGACACACAGCAGCTCTTTCTGCAGCAGGTGGTCAATTAGTTGAGTACTTCTCTTGCACTCCGAGGCACTATCACATGGAGGTGGAGACAGTATAGAGACAAAGATTCTTAAAAAGGGAGGAAAAATGGCTTTTGAATGACAGAGTAATGCATGCAATGTAACTGTAATTATCCAAACTACCTTGCAATTATCTGTGTTAATCTGAGTTTCATGGAGTGCAGGGGAATAATATGTTACGTGCACAATGTCACCGAGTTGAATGGTTGAGAGGGATTTCAAGCATCTTACATTTTTACCATACAATGTTCTAATATTGTTCTTAAGTTTGTGAGCAAGTCTAAATACAATTAGCAGCAACACAAAAATACAAGTAAAATAATCTATACTTTATTATAAGAAAGTACAATTATGGGATAATGTCAAATCTGCGTCTAAGCTCAAATTCCACAACTGTCTGGGCACTCCTGACTCCCTACTACTTTGTAATTATAAATGTTAAGAAACAAGTAAAAATGACCAGAAATAAAGAACAGATACAGCAAACCATCTGACTACTAACAGCTAAGTGGCTCAAAGGTCGTGGCAGCTACAATTTAGCGACAATCGTGCTCATTTCTTCAAAAGACTGAAGCAAGAGCTACTACAAGTAATCGCAAAGTTCTTTTGCTCCTAGTTTGCTCTAGTGAACAGCAGCATAAAGACGCTGAGCATGTCTTTCAGTGACAGGTTAATAATTGTGACACACAGTCATAACTAGTTTAGCTGAATCGAATAATCTATGTACACTATTTAATACAGGTTATGGAATGGCCCAAGAAATAAACCTAAGCACTAAAATTGTCAAGTCACCAATACTGAACGAGATTTTACTGACCTAAACCAACACACTGCTAAACAAAGATTTGAAAATGTTTATATTTGAACATGTTTTAGTGTTACCCTTACTCTTTAAACAAGTAGAAGTCAGACTTATCGGTCTCTATATCATATAAACAGCATATTAACACTAGAGAACACAGCTTTATTATGACCTTTAAAATGACCTTGTTTATCATTCAAATTCCACACAGGTCCCAAAGCAGTGGTAAGACCTGGCGCACATTCTTCATGCGACACATTCTAAAAACCAGCCTACATGAAACATTATATAGAGATTTGTATTCCTCACTTCAGTTTTGCAGTTTAGATTACTGCCAGAGGAAAAGGTTCCACCATTTACCACACATGAGTTACCGCACGTCAGAGACCCTCACTGTTTAACCCTATCAAACAGAACGCCTTGCTGGCTCTACTTCTAGAGACTTCAGTGATGTCCTTTTTACTCATTAAAATTTGCCCCTAGAGAATTTATAACACGTTCATTTATAACGTTCATTTTGAGCAGTTTTTTAAATCAGTATTTCTATTTGAAGCTATCTGTGTGATATCCATGTTTTCTATCACTATACAAAAGAAGTGCTATGCTTCAGCAGAGAAAATATGACTTTTACAAAAAAGTTTTTCATTTTTACATATTTGTGAAACAAACAAACTTTTCGATTAGACTATAAAAGGTTAAAATACAAAGCTACTGTGAAATGGTGCGTGCGCTTTGGTTAAACAAAGCTCATTTTAGTATTATGTAGGAGGCAGATCGGATCAGGGTCTAATCATGCAGAGATCAAAAAGGTTCCTAAACAGCTGAATTCAATAATCCATAACATTAATTAGCTCTTCAAATTTCTTTCAGGTTCAACGCTCCAGAATAAACAAATTACAGACTAATATTTGCATTACTCGCTACATCACTGAGCGGCACGTTAAAGACTCTGATTCATCCTTGAGTAAGGCTAGAGCACTTGTTTGAAATACCCGAGGGTGATATTAACACAGCTGCAATTGAGAAAATAACCTGGTCCACCGAGCTGCTTTTATAGAAGCACCCTGAATACTGAGTAATTCAGAATCCATCATGCTGTTCATTGACATTTTTTGATTAGACATGATCAAGTAAAAGCAAATCATCATGTGAGAAATGTTTGGAGACTAAGGCATTTAAAAAGTACACATTTCAAAGAAAAACAAAGCTTTGTATCTTACTTGAGAAGGTCTTTGTGGCAAGCATGGTGGTCAGGATAGCACCCTGCAGGAATGAGAGAGAACAAGTGAACCTGGTTAAATCTGTAACGATGTGAAACATTAATCTGGTATAATAATTAGGTCCTAGAAGGTGAGAGTGCACTTGTTTTTTGATGACAAGTCCTTCTAAAGGTTGACATGACTGAAGCCACAAATGTCTAACATGGATGAGGGTGGGGAACACAATTAGATAAGATGATTTGTGTCTGAAAATTAAGGTATCAAATCTGTTATTTCAGTAATGACCAATGAATTAAAGTTGAGTATTGTGGCCCTTTAAAGTCACACACAGGGTGTGAACAGGGTGAATGGGTCAAATGCAGAGAGAATTTCACAAAATGAAGCAGAAGGCAGCCAGGAACACGGCACCCGGGGAGCAGTGTGTGGAGATGGTACCCAAGTGGTGCCACTAGCAGTCCTGGGATTTGAACCAATAACCTTCTGACTGCAGGGCCATCTCCCTTACCACTAGGCCCCCAGCCACTCAGCAGCTAATTCAAAATAAGTGTGATTTTCTCATAAATGAACATGCATGCCCTCTATTCATCATTTTTCTTTGCTAAACTATCAGGTAAATGTTACACAGTGCTAGAGGAGGGAAGTTACTACTTCCATGATGTCATGAGTTTCGAGTAATTGAGTACATTTTCGATATATTTGAGGATTTTTGATTGATTTCAAATGATTAATATACTTTTATTTCTACTTAAGCATTTAATAGGGAATGAACTAAATTTTCTAAAGTTATATTCAGTCGTCTGTTAAAAGTTTCCATACAGCCCTTGAATGGTCACACATCTGACTCATGAGATTTAGAATGATGAGATTTCCTTCTGCCTGAAAGTACCTCAAAAACACAAGAAAAGAGGCTAACGGTCTTCATCTCCTCTGCTGACGGATGCTCAACATACGTCCTAAGATGTTCCTACAGCTGTAGAAATTACTCAGAACTCAGCAACTCAGAAAGTTCTTTGTTTTTTAAAGAAACTTCCTTTTTTATAATGTGAGTCAGGATCGCACGGAAGTAACAGTACTTTTACTCGAGTAGGTATTTAGGCTGCTCTACCCACCTTTATGACTAAGATAGCCGAGCGGCACAAGTGTTCGCTTAGATAGAAGGAGAACAGCTCCACGCACCACAGGGCATGTAAGGAACCTCTCCTCCTACTTCCCACCACAAGACCACAATTAATTGGATATTTACCTTTTGGGGAATGTTTGACGCTTCAAAAAATAGAAAACGCTAATGAGGGACTCAGTCCTAATGAGGGACTGTTTCTGGGATCCAAAGTGACTGTGATCGGACATCTGGCCCACTGTGTGTATGGGCTTTGTGTATTTGTGTGTGTGTGTGTGTGTGTGTGTGTGTGTGTGTGTGTGTGTGTATGTGTATATGTATATGTATGTGTGTGAGTCGAACCTTAAGTTTTCTCCTGGCATTGAACTTCTTCAGGCATTCCACAGTCTCCTGTCTGTGCATCATGGATGCCACAGTAGAGCGTTGCTATAGAAACAGAGAAATTAGTTAAAAGCCCAGTTATATATATATATTTATATATCTAGTACAGTGTGTTAATAGTTATATATAGTGTACGTAGGCATGCTCTTACAGTACAATATGTAGGTGTATGTACCAGAACAACTAAAAATGTACTAAATGTCACAGGTTTAGAGGGAATAGAAGATCCACACAAAAAGAGGAACACTGTAACAGTAAAATAATCTGAAGAAGGCCTAAACAGGAAGAGTGTAGGAGTGACAATAAGCCTGAAGGCCTGGTTTTAAACACTGAAAGTGAATTTGATAACAAGTCTAACATAAGATGGTATGACTTTCTGCATCACCGACTGAAAATGAAAAAAAGCAATATAAACTATAGTGACATTCAAAAGCCTGAGAATGGTTTTAATTGAAGAGAATTTATAGCTTCTGTAAACCGCTGGAGTTAGTCTTTGGTACATCTTCTTTTTGCTTTAATCACAGCATGAACTTGAGCTGGCACAGATTCGATGCAAAAGATTCTGAAGAGCAAATTAAATCTGTCTAATTAGGCGTCTCTACGTTCTCTTCAATGTAAAAATATAAACCTACTTTTTCAGTACAAAAGCCCTTGAATGCTCAGTGTCAGACATCTGAAGTGAGCCAGAAATAGTGCAGAATATTCCTGATATTATCTTTTCAGTCGTCAAACCGACTCGTTCTAAACCTTTATTTTCGGGTTTAAATAATAATAATAATAATTTTAAAAATCACAGACTTCCGTTGTGGTCTTAGATCTTTGGACACCACTGTATTTATGTATGTAGGAGTGTGAGATGTCACTGTATGTTATCATTATTGCTCTAAATCAGTAAAAGTCATCGTGGATAACATTGTGGATTTAAATCCGGAACACTGGACAACTGCACATTTCATTAAAAAGGGATTAAAGGGGCTCCCAAGTGACGAAGCTGTCTAAGGTTTCGCCTTATTGTCAGGAAATGGCAGATTTAAATCTTGACAATGCTGCGAGTGCAAGAGAGCAAAACTAGTGCTGTGTGCTGGAATGTACTAATGCGCAACAAAGCTTTTTTTATTCTTTTCAGATTTATTTTATGATCCATAAAGTGTTGTGAAAATGATGTCAAGTATAAAGATCATTTAGTTTAGTTGTTTTTCTCTCCCATGTGCGCACGCAGGCCAAAAAAAGACAGAACACTGATACATACGCAGATCCAGGGGTGTTTCAGAGCCTCTGCAGCTGTGATACGTTTGGCAGGGTTGATGGTCAACATCTTATTGATTAAATCTTTGGCCTCTGGGGTCACTGTATCCCACTCAGGAGAGGGAAACTACAGACAATGCAAAGACACACAGACACACACCGTTATTCAGAATTGCACCCAAACAGGAAATGAAAAACTGACATCTTTGTAACAGAAGCTGGTGTTAAGTCATGAGTACGGTAGTATTTGTACCCTGCACTGTTAACTGTATCTGTCGTCTTAACTGTACTTGACTTGAAATGTGTTCATACAAGCAGAACAAATGGATACAGACAACCACCTTTAATTATTCATCTCAGAGCACAAACAGAGCTTTGATCAAACACAACAAAGGTGAATAACAGTCGTATGCAAACGTTTCGGTTTTCCCAGTCAAACAAAGACATGTATTGTTGAATTTCTATGAGAAAATATGTACACATCTTCTACAGAGAACACACTTATGCACATATTAGCATACATTTAGAACATTGGGAAAAAATAAAAGAAAAACAAGCTTTATTTATTATGCTGAACAAAAATGATTTGCTAAAATTTGCATAACAGTGTCCTCAAGGCTTTTGAGTCAAACGGTCAACCTTCTGTTTATTTATTTGCTTTTTTCTGTTGGATGAAAGGCATGTTTTATCTTGATGGCTGATTGTTCTGGTTTCAAATCCTTATTATAGAGTCAAAACTTCCCAAGAGAAAACACAGTGGCATGTAACCTCTGTGAATCCACATGTGAAGAACAAAAAGAAGAAATGATTGTTAGCATAGAAAATCATGCTTTCTTTTCATCATCTAAGTAAGTCTATTCAGTATTTTTCAACAGTTTTCAAGGGTTAACATGCATGAGGTTGGAGGAAATGAGCTGCAGGAAGAACAAGCAAAACCTTTATGATGGTGGTGATGAAAAGGGGAAGCTGGCAGAAGAACAGTAAGGAGGAGAGTTTGGGAAACTCTCTGAAAAACTTTAATCCACATTTAATCCAAGAGCTTTGAGACAAAGCCAAGCTGGAAAAACGCCACTGTGCTCCCTATGTCACATCTCTCTCTCTCACTCTCTCTCTCTTCCTCTGAGACACACTCTGTCAGAACAGGTCAGGAAAGCCAGGTTCTGAAAAGGCTTTGCCAGGAGAGAGTCAGAGAGAGAGAGCTGTATAATTGCAGTGTGTGTGTGTGTGTCTGTGTGTGTGTGTGTGTGTAAACTCACATCATAGGCACCAGCCTTGATCTGCTGATAGAGCCTGTGTTGGTCCTCATCCCAAAAAGGAGGGTAGCCCACCAGCAAGATGTACAGAATCACACCTGTTGGTGATAAAGACAGATTCCTTAATATAGAACAATAAACCGTACAAAACAACATGCAAGAACACACTCTTATGGGAGTTTATTCATTTATTCATGTAATACAAGTATGGAATACGGAAGCTTGAATCTTCATCTTGTAGCTCGACTGCTATTATTGGTTACCTCACCACATATCCACAATGTGATTGGTTGGCCCAGTTCATTTGCATAAAGCTTGACCATGATGAGTGAGCAGGGTGTGCATCAGCTGTTTTATATGTAAAATAAGTCAATTCATCATCATCTATTTAATATAAACGATCCACAACATTAACATGAAAAAACAAGACATATGACACTGATTTTCTCTTAATGATTACAAACTAGCAAAAAAGCACCTGCTGATAGCCGAGAGATCCGTTTCGGAACTGTTTCAGATCTAATAACTTTTTTCTTTTCTCCTCAATCATGAATGACATACATGTCAGCTTATATTTACAAACGGAGATCTGAGCTGAGGGGCTAACATCATTAAAAGCGACCAAATTAAATTGCACTTGACATTATGTCAGATAAAAAGTGACTATTGAACTTTTATCAGAACTGTTGTGTGCTTGCATGTACAGAGACAGCAATATGCTCTAGAAGGTACGTTTTCAACCTGTTGCCTCGCCATTCACCACTGATCAGATATCTCTGTGGTGATACATTTGTTCCTCAGCTTGTCCGTCTGTCCGCCTGACAGGTGGGCCGTCATGGTCGAGAAGTATGAATGAGATAAGACCAGGGAAGTAATGCCTGAATTCCTCTTAATCGCATAATGTATTAGAAGATCCAACTGGAAGCCAATCATCAGCATCTGCTGTCAGCATCTAATTAGTGTGTTTATCGAGATCATTGTTTTTGCATCATTAATACAGTTCAGCTTTCATGGCGGAGGAGGCACTGTTATCACGCCTTCTATTATGTCCATCATCTCTTCACAATCCCCATGGAGACGATTCTTTAGTTTTGTGATCCATCCCTTTTCTTCCTTGGCGGATCCTCTCCACTGAGGAGCAGACATTCAGGGGAGACAATTATTCTCACCTTGTGAACAACAGACATCCAGGGCAAACAATAACATCCATATGAAAGGCCTGAACATTAGTCAAAGGGTCCACAACCTTTCAGTGGAGGTGTATTTTCAGACATAAAGCAAATTCTCAGCAGGATCTCATTTGCCAAACCTTTTCAATTGGATGGCAAAAAAAAACCCTGAAAACATTATTTGCATAAGACTAGAACTAGTAGTCATTAAAACAAAATCATGTCTTGTTTTTTCATGTTAATGTTGTTAATATCTGTATCACACCTGCAGTTTTGATTGTTTTGTTGACACACCCTAGCCACTTCTATCCTAACTATCTATCCTACCACTGTGGTAAAATCATAACCTAGAACTCAACTAAGCCACAGAAAAAGGAAAAGGACACAAATATACTGTACTTGTACACTGTAACAGTCCAAAATGGCGTAGGTGGGTGTACTGGGGGATATGCCGCATTACTGCATATTCTGTGTATTCTGCGTATTTTTCCACCACGTACAACCAAACTAGTTCACCCACGTAATCCGCAAGTACGATGCGAACGCTGTAAGCTGAAACATTTGCTTTTGTTTTGGGAGTGAGTGTTGTAAACTCGAAACGTGCTGCAAATACTGAATAAGGCAAAAACAACAACAGGAAAATGACTTGCATCTATGCAAGAAATGTTGCAAATAAGTTTTCTATTACACCCTGCTACCACCACCCTCCCTCCCAAAACAAATGTGCCAGATGTGATAAAAAATATATATACTCACGCAAGTAGACACTATAGACCAAATACTACAAAAAAAGTACAATGAGGCACAGAGTTCACCTCAGAAAGTGAAACTACATAGGACAAAAATCCCTCTCAGATGTCTGTCCCTTCTCAGATGTCTGTTATCCGATATATATAAAAACACACTCTAACCCACACACAATATATAAGTTGAGGTTGCTAGATGTTATGGGGTGTATATAAAGATATGGTATGGTACTGACAATAATATATAGAAAACTGTAGGATGTGTCATATGAAAAACATACCACAGGCCCACATGTCAACTGGCTTCCCATATGGTTCCTTCCTTAACACCTCTGGAGACAAATAACCAGGAGTTCCAGCAAAGCCTGTGAGATAAACACATTTAAATATAACCCAAAATATCACAATGGATCCCAATATAATGATAATTACAGGAGTATAATCTGAAATGAATAGAGGTGCATTTACATAAGCTGTACTACTGTAATCCATCTGTAACACTGAAGGCATCGCCAGCAGTTACACGGTCAATACACACATTCTTAAAGTGACAAAGTAAATTAGGACCAAAAAGCGTATTGTATATATTCCTTCATGTCAAAAGAGCATTACTGTATGGCTTTGATAGCTTTCTCTTCTTTTGAGCAACAGTCATCACTGCCCATTAAAAGCCTCCTGATAGCAAGCTTTATGAAATAATCAGTCCCTCTGAGACCAATTACAAAATCAAAAGGAAACGTTACAGAAGCCATGGCATTGTTGTGTGATATTTCTAGCTGGTACTTCATCAAACGTCAAAGGATATTAGAATAAGAATTTAAAATACAAACACTGAAGGGGAAAATTCACATAAGCTGTCTTGATTAAATTTGATTACAAAAGTCATTTAGCAAAATCTACCTTTTTCAAATAAACTGTTTTTTGAGCAGTTGTGATAATAACCACCCAGGATCACATAATAGAGTGTGTGACCTTCAGTTTTTTAATGAATGAAGACTTTATTCAAAGAGAATTTATTCTTTGATTCCTCAAACAATTTCTGGATTTCTTGGTCACAGATCACATGTTGGTCATGGGTTCTGAAAAAAAAATACTGTGAATCTTGAATATCAGGTGTACTAGCTAGACATGTGTTTTTTTTTAGTTTATGTCTTAGGTGTGTTACTAAAATATGTTTCTGACTAATCAGATTAATATCCAATAGTTTTGTGTTAAGTAACATGCAAATATTGAAAGTGATCATTCGGTCATACGTGAACACACCACAGCACACAGTGTGAACAGCACGGAATTCAACCTCTGCATTTAACCCATTCACCAAGTGAAGCAGGGGGCAGCTACGAACACGGCGCCTGGGGAGCAGTGTGTGGGGACGGTACCTTGCTCAGGGTACCTCAGAGTTGCCTAGCAGTCTTGGGAATCGAACCTGGACTTTCTGATCACAGGGCGAATGCCTTAACCACTAGGCTACCATATGCCACAAACCACCACCAACAGACTTTTGTTATGTTCTATTCAAATGAAAAACACTATTTTGAACCACAATGTTTGTTCCTTTTCACTGAAAGTCAGTGTTTTCAAGAAAATGGCTGTTAAAAATAAACAACCTCCTGTTTCATCGCCGTCATGAACACAGTGTATCACTTACTCAACCAGAGTATGGAAATCCAGGGTGCAATAAATTACCAGGTGCAAAATGGTCGGAACGATTCCTATGCAGTTTGATCAATAACCCTCTTTCTGTCTGGTTATTATGTAAAATATAATTCATATACTTTGGTTGTGACTATGGCAATTCATTATTTGTTTGTGTTAAAAAGGGCATGTCTAGTCTTTGGAAAGGATCCAAATCATTTACTACAGGAGTTGGATCCAAAAATGTTCTCATTATTTTTGTATCTTTCTAAAAATATGTCATCACTTCATATGCCTCTTCTGTACATCTCAGACAGCAGTCATCAGGACTGCTGCTGTATTTCTGTTACAAATGTTATAGAGTAAAGGATGAATGGGTTGAGAGATCAAACAAAAACAGTTTTGTATCCTCAAATCCTTAAACTATTCCATGGCAAACGCAAAGAAGAAAAAAAATGTTCTTGGAAGAAAACCAATATTTACAAGTCATCTATCCCCATTTGTACACTTGTAGTCGCTCACGCATTCTAGAGTTGAACAGATTCAGATTAGATTAGATTCAATTTAAAGATCAGTGGGTGACAGATACAAACCAAACCATGCTTGCTGGTCTCCTTGCACCTCGATGGCCAAGCCGAAGTCAGCCAGTTTCACTGCAGCTCCCTTCAGTTTGCTGGCTAAAAGCAGATTCTCTGGCTTTGAAGACAGAATATGAATTCAACATAAGATGTGGACCAGACTGATTCTTATCATCATAGAATATGTATAAATGACACAGGACCTGGGTCAATAATGCAAACAATATTTGAAACAATATCTAATAGATATATTAAAAAGTGAAATACACATCATAGCCAACCCATCTTTAGCAGTACAAAACAAAATGAGCCATGAAATGATATTTTCTTGTGCATAATAAAACACTGCATCTTCACAGACCCATTTTTGACCCAGGCCATTCTTAACAACAGTCAGTTATGTCCTCGGGGTTACGCACACTTACTGCAAATGAAGCTGAACAAGTACAAACAACATTATTAACAAAGTTCACATTTAATTCACAACACAATTGACAAAGGAGACAACAGGAACACGGAGTAACTTTGCAAGCAGAAAGTAAAGAACAGCTCCATTCAAAAGACTCTGAACTGAAGCTGTTAATGAAAAAATAACACTGATTACTTTTGGAAAATTATGCCAGGAAAAATGACTGTACATAAACATACCCACACACCCCCGTTGTCATAACAAAATCCTAGTTCTTATTTGGGTTAATAGCTTTACTTTTTATCGTGGTCCATTTGAATGGAGATGGACACACAATGTCATGTAAAGAACAGTTGGTATTTCCAAATTGTGTAAAAAAAATATATTGACACAAAGAGGAGCTATAACGTTTTGATATAACAGCGGTGATGTCACATAGACAGAGTGTCATAAGAACTCATGCATAACCCACTAAGACATTGGAACTGACAACAGTTTTTGTGATTAGCTAGACATTTCATTTCATATTGAGACAGTAAATTAAAATGCCTGTAGCAGAAACAAAAAACTATAATGCACAGCACTGCGATACAGACGTGTTAAATTCAGGTTAATTGGAGCGAGGATTAGTCAATCAGTTTCCTTGATTTGACCATTCTTTCCATATGAACCTTGTAACACATTCCTAGGGTGCACACAATGTGCACATGCATTCTTCACATCCAAACACCTATACATGGATCTATAAATACAATCCATGCGTCAGTGTTTTGGGATGACAAATCACACATTACAACAGTTCTGTAAACATGAACATCGGTGTTTGGCCAGTGAATGTGATGCATGTTTAGGAATGTATTACTCAGCTCTTGGTTCCAATGGAGCCAAATTGTACCTTCATAAATCATCTACAGTATATTGCATGGCACCAGTAAGCTGAGAGGCTACTGATATTGCCACAGAAATGTTGACAGAGGTTGATTAAATTGGGTCAGTTCATCCAGGTGCGGTTAATTCAGTGTTTGCCGCACTAGAACACGATGCTATCAAGGTGCCAACATGCTACGGGGAGTGCAGTCAGTGTTACCATGCAGCCATTGCTTTTGCATACCTCATAAATAACCCCAACCCCAGGCTAAACCTGCAGTGAAATAGTTCTCATGGCAGAAGGAACCAAAAAAAGACTACAAAGTCTGCAAAGGAAGAGAAGAATGGCATTTTATCAGAAAGGGGGCTGAAATATAAATTAAAAGGAGGGTTCCAAAGGGCTAATCTGAGAGAAAATGTAAAAAAAACAAAAAACAATGAGAAAAATAAGGATGCTCGAGGTGATCATTATCTGAAAGGCAGGCCGTCTACAACTCATTCCTCAAATTCTTTTGCTGAGGTCAAAAAACAGATATGTCAGCACAAGCCAAGCTAAAGTCCTTTTCGCTTCAACTAGACTATCGAGTGTCAGAACAGACCTCAAGATCAGGGACACTTTCACAAAAATTCCAGACATCCTGGCTTTTATATGTTTTACATGATTTTATAAAGTACAGTAAAGTGGCCCCTTCACACCACAGTGTGAACAGGGTGAAACTGGGGGCACCTGTGGAGCAGTGTGTGGGGTACCCGAGAGAACCTCAGTGACACTAGCAGTCCTGGGATTCAAACCCACAACCTTCTAAGCACTAATCACAGAGGCAATTCCCTAACCACCAGACCACCAGCTTCACCAACATATGGAAATAGCCTATATGGCAGAGTGGCAAAGTGTTGAAATCAATTATCACTTTAGGTTAAAACAGATTATCCTTACAGTTATGACAAGCACAGCCTTTTACAACCAGCAAGAAAACCATACTACACTTGAAGCAACAATCTTGAATGAGCAGGGGCTGCAGTTACAGAGGCTAAGAAAGAGAAGAGAACCTAGAAAAAGAAAATCTATTTCAAAAAGTTCAAATCTAACAGAAAAAACTTCCTCCAGCTAAGATGACAGACAGAAAGATGGAAAATGATGAGCTCAGCCAGGCTGAAAGCGGCTGAAAAATGTGACTGAACTGATACCTATCCTTTGATTACCTTGTGTATACTTTATCCAATTAATGCTAACACGAAGTCTGGACACGCATTACAGACACATATGTATCTCTAAAAGGGAATAGGTAGCCTGGGTACCCGGTTTTGCAGTGTTTATCTTGTAGTCTTATTTTTACCCCGGCAGTTTGCCATGGTAACACCGTAGCAACACCAACCATGGAGCTGAATCGGACTATAAGTGTTGGGAGAGGATTATTCCAGGACAGAAAACGAGCTCCTAGCTGCACCTGGCTCATTTGATTAGCAAATTAAAGCTTGCAGCGTTGAGCCTTGCCACTGCACTGTGGTGGGGGGATGGAGGAAGCAGGGTCTTCAGATAAGATAACAATGAACTCCACACAGCAAGGATTTCTCTTGGTGTACGGCATTAATCAGATTTAGTAGTGACTAGTTCTATTTATGAGATTTTTTGATGCAAGGGTGCAGTGCTAGCTGCGCTGTAGGTGTAACCTAAAGAATGTAGACCTCAAACACTGCAGACAGGAACCGGACAGTGAATTAACAGATAAACCGTTTAATTCAGTTATTATTCTAATACGAATCTTTTAAAACTTACAAATACAAAACCATAATATCACACTGGATATTACTGCACATGCTGACAGAGCATGACTGTTCTATTAGAATTGTTATCTCTAAGTCGCAGAGAACTGAAAGGCTGATCCTGTGAAAACTTGCTCAAGAGTAAATGCTGTACTATGCTGATATATAATTCAGTTGTATATAAATTTCCTATGACCTCAACGTATTCTGGGGATTGAACTACTTCTCACCAAGATCAGTTTCTCCAGTGCAATAGAAAGGAATAAGAGTGAAGGAGAGGACAAAGACCTTTGTGTTATGTGTTCAGGACCCCTTCCCCCATGGCTATACTCACCTTCAGGTCACGATGGACCACTCCCATCTGGTGGCAGTGGAGAACGGCCTCAAGGATCTGCTGAATGCAATGACTGCATGCAAACACCAGGGGGTGTGGGTTAGTGACAAGCATCCACTCACTGTCTGCAGTCGCAGTGAGACCAGAGGAAGCAGGGAAGTTTTTGCTGTTGATACTGGCATTATGTAAACGTAGGCTCACTATGCCCACCAGACACAGAAGGGCATTTATCATTTATTATAATTTAGACTCATGATAAGAAAACTGCATCTCTCATCTGTCACTTCTGTAGAATATGGTCAGGTACCACGGATGACGATTTAGAACAGAACGGGAAACTTGTGGAGGCAAAAACACAAGTACAATCCAAGCCAAAAGGAAGACTCTTCAGAATCTGCCCAGTGGCTTTTATTATAAATGTGTTCTGATTCAGTAGGAGGTCCATTCTTTTCTAAGTACAGGGAAGTGTGTCAAAATGGCCAAAAAATCTTCTTTGTGAGATGCAAGAGTTTTGGTTCTCTATACAACCTTTCAGTACATGGTTCTTTGAAAAACAATTTTTGAAAAAGAGGTATAAAGAACCTCTAAAAAAGCTCCACATAATATAACCTTGACAGAAGGTCCTGAACAAAAATATTTCCAAAATGTGAAACTTAATAAAGCAATTGAAATAACAAATCTCATTAATGCAATACAGCAAGGTGCTAAGCACCGGATCAAGAAGATTTCCAATCATCATCAACAGCATCTTTCCCATGATGCCTCCTCTGATCTCAAAGCAGAAGTGGTGTTTGCGCAAGGGGCAGCTGCGGGCTTGACCCAAATAGAGATGTTGACAGGGTGGTTGACAGCAGTTACTTTCCAGTTAAAAAGTTCGACCTAAACATTTCAATGAATTAAAACCACCTGAAAACAACATTGCATTGAGTCAAACCACACAGGCGCTGGTTAGAGCGTGTCTCTCTGACGCTACATGCACAATGCCTCAGCTATCGGCCAGCGTGTTTGGGCCCCGAATGTGAACGGCTTGGTGTGCAGAGGGAGTTAGGGTTGCTTTGGTGGGGGGTTGAGAAAGGAGAGCCTCCGCCGTAGCGAATGCCCGTTAAATGCTCGTCCAGAGATTCGGCGCCAGTGTTTTCAGACATTTTGGCCTACCATACTAACCTTCAAGTCTCGATGGACAATGCCATTAAGGTGACAATGATTTACACTCTCTAGAATCTGCTGTATGCAATGACTGTGGGGAGAGGGAGAGAAAGACATAGCAGGGAAGCAAAAGAAGAGAAGTACAATTCAGCAAGCACAATAAGAAATAAATGACAGAATGAACCCACAAACAGATGAGAAAACAAAGCAGATTTCCTACACAAAACCTCCTAAAAAGTTACATTTGAGGACTGGTTGAAGCTGAATGAAATATGCCAGTGCTGCTGTCATGTTGGCAAGTGATTGAAATTCAGCCGTAACTGAATGGAAACTCTGCTTGCAAACCATGAAACAGCCCTCATACTGCACTACTGACGTTACACAGTGAATACCAAACATTTAATGCATTTAAAACTGGTTGTATTAAAGCATCTAGACATCATGGATCACCTCATGGACAGCAAAATTGAATTCAAATCAATAACATAAACAACCCACACCTCACAGCTAAAGCATAAGGCTAGAGCTCACATCACAGGGAAATATGAAAGGATATAAGTGCATCAGGACACAAAAGGCACAACAAAAAAGGCTACTGGCAACAGTCATTGCTTACATTTTGTGTATAGCACTGATGTGAATATCCTTAAAGAGGTCAATTTGCAAGTACACTGTCATTTCTATCCATTCATATATGTGATAATGCATGAATTCTTTCAATTTCTTACATTTAACATAATGGTGCAACCTAAACACAAACAATAATAACATTAAATGAATGATATTGGTATTTATTATATATACTATTATACATTATATATTATACATTTCATAGTAACAGGAACTAAAAGCATTTGCATGTGGGGGGGTGGGGTTACTAACCTGGCATCAGCTTCACTGTAGTATTCTCTGGCAACAATATCTTCAAACAGTTCCCCTCCTGTGACTCTGAAAGCAGCAGAATGAGAAAGTGAAATTTGTCATAAAGCCAGAAATTATTTGTTTGCCGTTGGAAAATATAAGTGTGTGCATGTCTGCTGGAAGACAAGGGTTCTGTTACATCTGGGGTAAAGATAAACACACCATCCCACAATAAGAACATTATACAAACAGTCAAACATGGTGGTGTTAGTGTGACTGTGTTGGAACCTTCGCTGCTTCAGGATCTGGGTGACTTGCTGTAATTGACAGAACCATCATTCTGCTTTCTACCAGAAAATCAGTTCATGTTGTGCAGTTGAAATGCGTTACCAAGCAAGACAATAATCCCAAGCACAAGTTCACTTCTGAGTAGGGATGGGTATCGTTAAGGTTTTAACGGTATTACTACTTCTATCGATACATGCAGGTAGGCAGCAAAAAAACTAGCAGCTTTTAACAGGTGGTGTGTGTGTGTGTGAGAGTAATCATTAGGTGCCAGGGGCCGTATTACAGAAACTTCCTATCTTAAGCATAAAGTTAAGATTGGATGATTTAAGATAGGATTTTTTCAATTTGTTATTACAGAAGCAAATCCTAACTGTATTTAGGAATCCTATCTTATCTCGAGTTAGGAATCTTAAATAAGCGATCTAA
>JBBPDE010000011.1:4878515-4894859 GCA_037974605.1 Nannopetersius ansorgii
AAGGGTCTTGCTCAGGGACCCAGTGGTGGTGCTGGAGGTAGGATTCGAACCTGGGACCTCTTGGTCCGGAGCCAAGTGAGCTACCGCCACCCAGTTTAGTTCAACAATTGCACCTATAAAAGATAAAACCTGAGAAGCTGAACATTTTTTAAGTGGTCTCTTATTTTTTTTCAGAGCTGTATTTTCCACAACTCACCAAACTCGAGCTATCCTTTATTCAGGCTGACCAGTTTGCTAGTCCAGACTTTGTAAATTAGCCCTAATTATGCACTTTTATTTCTTGAAAATATAGCAAGCGCCCACATACAGTCACACAACTCCTCCATATCTTCTTATAGGAGCCCATAAATGTCACCACTGATTTGTATTCTTTACCCGAACTTGGCCGCGAGAGCCATAATCATAACAGAAGAGTGTATTTCCGTTAACAATTCTTCCACCACTGGTATGGCACTTAAACTTCAGCCAAGTAACAACCCACTCCTTACAACATGTAACATCCACAGTCATTAATCACCCACCCCCGGGGCAATTCCTGAGCCGAGTGTCCAATGATAACACAAGTAATTATGCGGTCAGCAATTACGCTGTAAACAGTGACTAGCTACCTCACACTCGTGGAATGCAGTGACAATGTTAAGAGATCAAAAAGTGTTGCAAACTTTGTCTTGCATGCATGGTCAATGGCTTGTCAGGCTAAAAAACAGTTTGTGCACTAAGTGCTTGGAGCTTTTGCACATACCAGCTTGGCTTCACATGAGGTTTGTGTTTCAGACAGCTGTGGAGCATTACGATGAGGTCATCAGATTGTTCTAAGGGAGATGGTCTAGATTACATAAGTTCGTCTGTGTAAACTTGTTGAGTTATACTGTGGCTGAAGACAATTGATCTGATTGCTACGGCAAAAGTTAGCATGTATCCTTTTTCCTGGAACAAAGCTGTCAGCGCATACTTACCCAAGGGAACATCTGTTGTGTTTGGACATATGCATGAAAGCTTATAAGGGTTTTGGCCAAAAACAATATTTTACTTAATAAAGTACAGTTTAAACTACTTTCTTAACCTTTTGAAATGAGGTGGATTTCTCCACGAATAGGCACTAAAACATGATCTGAACTTCAATTATAAAGTAAAGCAGTCGTATTTTACAAGGATTTGAACTATAGTGAATATCTCACTCTGCTAATATAGAAAAAAAGAACACCTTCTTCTTTAAACCCATGAGTCATCTTCCAACGAAGTATTTCCCTCTTCAGCCCAATGAGGATTAAGTAATACTGTTGAATGCCTACCAAATAGACTTACAATTCATGATTTGACATAATGTCACCAGTAAGAGGCAGGCAGGCCTGTAAATTGCGTCATGCATTTTTTCCCCTGCTGAAAAGCCCTTTGGATGAAATCTTGTATTTGTATCTAGTGCTGCCTACACTCTCCGCACATTTATGGCATACTGAAGAAGCCGTTATATTCAACCAAAACATGAGTGAGAAAAAGAGAAAATGTAGGCTTTGAAGACAGTCATTTACAAAATATAAGCAGTCTTCATTCAAGGGCAAAATTGTAGATAAGGCCACCATGGAGCTGACAACTCCTTTTTTAATGCAACCTCTAGGTACAGGTATATGCCACAACAACCCAATAAAAAACGTTGGCATACTTTTCCTTAGTAACGAGGGTAACATTTTATGTGGGTGTGTGGGCATGTTAATAGATATATTCCAACAAAAGCAACTGGAGCATGACATCACTTCTCCGGTTTGTATTCTACAACCAACACCCACATTTGTCACTATTATTCTTCCCATGCAACGTGAACTTAAGCTCCCATGAATTTTGCAGCGGATGATAGATGTGGCATTCCTAGGTTCATGAGGGGTTAACGGTGATCCAAAAGCCTGAGAAGTTTTATAGATTTTTCCACTTAAAGGGGAGGTTCTGAGGAGCAACTCACCAACTGCTGCTGAAAGAAAGAAGAATAAGTGCATGCCAGCAGCTTATGTGTTTGTATACAGATGAAGGAAATAAAATCCATTAAGGAGTGTTACAAGGTTTATAACGCGAATAGTACGTCATGAAAGGCCCTGTTGGGAATCATGACCAAAAACAGTCTAAGAGAAGCAATAGTGCTTCAAGGCTAATAAAAATGATGGCATGCATACAACATTTTATCTATTAGTTAGCTCAGTGTTTTAAATCAGGCTTGATGACTGATCTGCAGAATGCCAGAAATGCATGCTCCAGAAAAGGCGCTCTGAGATTCTGTATACATTAAATGACAAATTCATCCAGGCAACTAAGCTATTTCGCAAAGCATGCCAAATTGTTGGATAAAAATGGGCCGTGCGGCTGCTTGCATTTGTTTTATGGTCATTTAACTCTCTTGCAGCCTACACTACATGCATTTCACTGTGTGCAATAGAACCAACTTAAACCTTAATGTTAATATGCTTTAGGGTGTTGCCTATGTCCTGCGTTCTAATTATATGAGGGAAAATAGGTTTGTGGAAAAACAGACAGCCAAAAAAGAAAAGACTATTAAACGTTTCACAGTTTTCAGTGTACAGACTTAACGGTATTGTCAGGGAAAGGCTTATTAGCTCTGTTAAGTTACATTACCATAAAACCTGTGCTGTTAAATGAAAGAAACCAGACACAAGTTTTGGTTCTTATTTCTTGCACAACTGAAGCCATTGAACTGTGTGTTGATAATCCGTCTTTTTATCAGTCTGTTCAGTGAAATGCTTAAATGGTAAACTTCCACATCCCTTCCCTATACAGGAAGTTGCAACCAGATGGTATAGCCTGAAGGGTAGAACAGGCTAAGGAGGGAAATCAAGGACAGAAAGCAGAATGAAGGAGAGGACTGAGGAGTTCACATTTGTGTTTTACTGTTTTTCATTCAAGTGTAACTGGTACTAGACCACACTAAACAAATGGACGAACAAAAGACAAACACGGCATTTCAAAATTCTAAGGACTGAGATCACAGAATACAAGTTGTACCACCAAAGGTTTGATCTTTAAATTGTCTATTGTATTTGGTTTTAAATGTGGAAACTAAACAACTTTTCATCATACATAGAACAGAAGTTCTCTCTCTTTAAGTAGTTTGCCAAGAATTTAGCACCGTCGACACATTCTTTTTAACCTAGCATTACATATCAGAAACCAATTTCAGGGACAAAGAAGGTTAAGCATGCAATAAAGTGTACAAAAATAAATATTCTTCTAAAACTCTGACCAAACATTGTCCAAAGTCTAAGCTGGAAACAGCAGTTTTTCAAGTGGGTTTCTTTCTCACAATGAGATGCACAACAGCAACTGCTGATTATGGTTGCTTACACATCAAACTAGAGGTAAGTCTATCTAAATATCAGTCAGTGAAAATGACATTGCGAGCAGATCAACTCTGTCTGCCGGACCCTGAGATTATAAGCTTTTAAAATTCTTTGGAGAAACCAAACAGATTGAGTTAGGCTTTCCTTTTGAATTTCCCTCTCCGTTTCACTGTCTTCTTCCGTCTCCTCCTGCCTAAATAATTTGAAAGAACATTGTCATTTTCTTCCTCTTCATCTTCATCTGAGTACCAAGGTCCCCACACCCCTCCGTTGTACTGAGGATTAGATCGATAGTCCTTGGGTGGGTAGCGGCAAGGCACGGCTGTTCTACTATAATGCAGGAGCCTGATCAACATCTTTTTCACTATGTGTGGGTAGCGTCTTGAGAGATCCACGCGCTCAAAAGGGTCTGCTGTGATGTTGAAGAGCCAGATAGACTTTCCTCGATCCCAGCGCACTCGCTCGTTATGCCAGCGATTTACTAACAGCAGGGTGGAGAAGGTCTGTGGAGGAATCCAGTCACTGTAACCCGGAATACCGGTCAGGAGTTTCCAGTCTCCGACACGAAGGGCTGCCTGGACCGCTGTGTTCCAGATTCCATAGCCTGCCTTCCATGAGCCATTCTTGGCCTTGGTGTAGATGGGGTCTATATTGTGGAGAATGTCTTGACGTGGAGAGGGACGTCCTTCACTGATGGACTCCCAAACATCGTAGCCATCTAGACTCTGGTTCTCATCCAGGGTACCTTCAGCAAGTGTTACCAGTGTTGGGTACCAATCAGTAATGTGCATCAGGGCCTTGCAGCGAGTGCCCTTCTTTGTCAGTAGGGGACTGTGCACAAACCCAACTGCCCTTATTCCTCCCTCCCAGTATGTTCCTTTACTACCCCTTAGTGGCCAATTGCTGCCTCCAGCCAATGGCTGACCTCCATTGTCGGAAGAGTACACCATGACCATGTTATCATAGTAACCATATCGTTTAAGTGCAAGTGTAATGTTGCGCATAGCTTCATCTAAGCAGCTGACCATGGCAGCATATTTGCGTCGGTGTAGATTTGGGATAGATTTATAGCGTTCCACATAACGAGCAGGAACCTGGAGGGGTGAGTGTACTGCCTGGAACGCCAGGTACAGGAAGATAGGCTGTTTGGGATTGTGATTGGCTAAAATGCTCACAGCTTTCTGAGTGTACATGTGAGTGGAATAGACGCCTTGGTCTTGCTCCCAGGCAGCCTCCTCACCTTCATGCAGGTCATAGCCACACATTCCTGGGCTGTCACATTTGTAATGGTTGTAGTAATCACCGCTCCCCAGCAGACAACCGAAGAAGGTATCGAATCCGCGCTGTGTGGGCATGCAGCTACGTTTGTAGAAACCGAGATGCCATTTGCCCACCATGTGAGTAGAATATCCTGCGCTCCTCAACTTTTGGGGGAGGGTGATATTCTCTAAAGGAAGGCAGTTGGGCTGGGTGGGTCGAATAATAGAGTGTTGGAGTCCAGTGTGGATTTGGTACCTGAGGCAGAAACAAAAAAGTTAAAGGACTTTATGGTTGATATCCAACAATATGACAATCAATAAGAAATATAACCACAAGAGTTGACTAAGTGGCAACATCTAGATTTTGAATAACAGCCACCTATTGAAAAAAACACTGCTGCTTCCTGTGCTCGCATGATATCTCTGATGTTATTTTGCAATATGCTAAGTAATTTTAAGAATTTCATCCAGCTAGTTTAGACATGATTTATGAAGAATCAGCTGGTCTTTATCAGAGAAATTGCTTGTTCAAATTCCATGCAATTTGATGTGATGATAGATTCTTCACAGTCAAAGATCTTCTTTGATCATTAAACCTATTTTTTTAAAGACATAGAGCCTGTCGTCAGTATGATCCACAGCCTAATATTTGATTGCCTCTAGCAATCAAATGGTTTTCCCAATTAACATGCTTTTGAATTTTTGGTGTCAGAGTTTCTTAAAGATGTGCAATACCTGCAAGCTTAGACTCCTAATTACTTATTTTATGATATGCATCCACTCCCACATAAACACAAACACATCTTGCATGTTTATAGACCCTAAATGCCAGCTATGTACTTTGTTAAATGAAGGAAACAGTAAATCACACACAGACTCTGTTCAGCATGTGTATAGTAAACGGGCAGGAACAAGAAATTACAAACAGCCATGCATTAACAAATACATACGCCAACACAAACACACTTCTACCTTATCACTCTCTTCACGTTTTGTTTTAGTCTTGCTTCATTTTTTTTGCATGTGATCAGGTTACAATTATGGAAGATAAATAAGGGTCAGTATTGACCCAAAAAAGCATGCAAAAGTTCTCAATTAACTTTGTATTACCAGAAAACTGACAAAAACTGTATTACTGTATTGTCTGGTGACATCTAGCAAATTCCATATTGAAATTGATTAGGTTTGAGTCAGCAGTGTCTACAGTGTTTCTCTGGCAACATATCTGGAAGGGTTGAAAAGATAAAGGCCTAATTACTGCTCTTTTGCTTTTGTGACCTTAATGTACACATTCCTGACATATGCAAGAGCTTGGAGTGATTCATTTACAGGCAAAGGTGCAATAGCTTCATAACTAAACTGACTAGTGGGAAAGGTGAATACAATGAATATGACCCTGCAGATAACCAGTATGAGACATGGAGAAAAATCCTTTCGAGAAACAAAAAGACAATATGTCCTGAATAAACCCCATGATGCTCATGTTTAAAAGCGATTTATTGCAGTTTCCCAGTTCACTCATCAGTTTCCTTGATAGTGTTCACATCATTTATTAGTGTTAAGTCAACAGTCACTGCCTCCAAAAATGTTGCTCAACATGATGTGGATCTAATGTTTTTTGCCCTGCATCTTGCAAATAGCACTTAAATGTTGAATGTCCTTTTGAGCATAGCAGATTTATTTCCCTTTTGATTCAGTGTATCCTATTGTGTCCCATTGAGCCTTATTGCCATCCTGCAAAACGTTATCACACAGAGCTTCAGGTATCGAAATGCTCACTGTTGCTCTGAATGTGTAGAAGCGCCTCTGGATTCGTTTAGACAAACTACTTTGACCTTTAGCACTCCAGCCAAAAAACATTGGTAAGAGTCGAATGAAGTTAATCAAAATGAAGTACAGTCCATGCTAAAACAATTTAAATGATCCATCCATCAAGAACATGGATTCTTGTGTTTACACAATTTTGCAACACTTGGAGCTATTCATTTCTCTCAAAACTTTAGCTGTTCTCAGATTTAAAGTCTAGAAAAGAACAAAAGTAATCCATTACATTTGCCCTGTACTTATCATTTGCCCTGTACTTGTCAATATGCATTTGTAATGACTCTTCAATGTACATTTCACACACCCCCTAAAAAAATTGATTTTATGTGATCAATGCATACTGTCTGTCAGGGCTTGAATCTTTCCAAAGTATAACAAAAATGAAGAAATACATACTATTTGCATGCCATGCACAAAACAAAAATACCCTGTTAATATTAATGCCTGCATCCTATATCTTTCAGAGCTCCAGATCGTCAGCCCCTTCTTACTGCAGAATTCACTGTATTTCTCTGGCAAAAAGGCAATTTAAGATTTTCTTCTTGTGTAAAGAGTTTTGTTGAAATGTCTGAATTTTGTTTGACAGAGCTTGTCTCTTTGAAATCTGTAGACTTGTTCTGTCTGGATGGAGTTGCAATGTATATGCACTTAGATCTTTGATTAAATTCCACCTTATCTCACAGCTAGGATGACATAAAAAACATAAGTCATGTATGATGCTTAACTGAACCTCCACCTTCAAATAAATTTAATTACAGAATTAAATTAATTGCTGTAAGTAGGTGCACAGAGAGACTGTACAGTGGAGTGTAGTATGTTTGGAATTGGTACTGATAAAAAAGGATTCATTGTAACAGACAAGCATCAGACAGTCTCCAAATAATACACCTAATCCAAAGGCAACTCAGCACTTACTGAAAATTGTGTATGATGATTGTGTCTGCACTTTGAAGCTGTCATCTTTGATTCAACGAGACCAAAACCAATAGCCTAGAGGATGTGGTATCAGTGGTAACTGAGCAGGGTGCTGAGTTCAAATATGAAGGACCTTCCTGAACAGTACAAAGACTACAGACAGAGCTGTATCACTCAACACTGTAGTTTCCACTGGGGGGTGAATGTAGGGGCTGGGCTTACAGGCTCCAGCTTCAGCCAAAACCACACCCCTGGCCGCATTTGTGATAAGTCATAGTCTGTGAATTAATTCTAATAAAATGTAATGTTTTAGATAAGAATGAATTTAAAATGATTTAGTAGTAAATAGCAAAAACAACAAATAAAAGTTTGGGTCAGTATAAAACATTAGAATTTCAAATTCAGTGTTCATTTAAATGGCCTTCAAAAATGCACTGTTTTATTCTGCTGGTACCTGAAGCTAACAATATAACCAGACTCAAAATTACAGCAATTTTACCACTTACTTTTGGAAACAGGTCAGCAGGTATTGGTGCCTCTGACTTCATAGTTGTCTGCGTTTTGGAATGCCCAGACAACTAGACTACCTTCGTTCAGTCTCCTTCCCCTCCTGTCATCCCTCCCCCCCCCCCCCCTCTCTCTCTCTCTCTCTCTCTCTCTCTCAATCTGGTGCACTCTCTCTCCTTCCCTTACCCTCCCCACATCCCTCGCTCTCCCTCCACTTCCCTGACCCCCTCCTCTCGGGACTCTGTGTGAACAGGCTGTCCCTCATCAGTCTGAGAGAGCTACAAGAGCGCTATTTGTTCTCGTAGAAATTGGTGTGCGACAACATGCAAGTTGCTAAAAACGTGACTAACGTGAGCCCACGATATTCCACAGTGCATGCAGGTGCACAAACACACTCATCCACACACATACATGGGATATTCAACACACCGGCACGCTTAAATATAGTATCGAGGCCTCTCGCTTCTCCATTAAAGGCATGTTGTTCTTGCACTTTACAAAATTAAATCCTACCAAGCTACATACACACACACACACACACACACACACACAAACATATATATGTGCTCATTTTCAGTCCACACAAAGCAGAGCAGCTGTGCTGGCCATCATCCTGCAAGTCCGGTAATTTATAGATACTCCAAGCCTCGAGCCTTGGAAAGACTATGTGGGCACTGCATGGCACAGCTTGTTCTTTAAGCTATAAGGGAAGAAGCCTGGTATTACTGTGAACATAACTCATTCGTCAAATAATTAAAAACCATATTAAAACTCATTTTATATATCTGGCCTTGTATGGCGGGAAAATCTCAACCTGTGAAACGAGGCCTATGGTGAGACTGTATGGAAAAAAATGTATTCTCGTATGCGACTTTAGGCCCAAACATCTGCAGAGGTTTTCGGTTCTCTTCGCTGCGGAAACATGCAAGGACATACTTTGCTGTTAACCTGCAGATGTATCTAAACTTTGGCTGTTATGGCAACAGTTTTGCCAGGACACCTGGGTGGTGTAATACTTGCCTCAAAACTGTCCACAAGTAAGCCGCATACTAAGCACACAAGATGACTTCAGCACAAACTGAAGATGTTTCTTTGGTTAGGATTAAGAGTTTGTGTACTGGCTTCATGTTCATCAAACAGGATTAATTTGAACTCATGGGAAAGCAGATACAGACTTCCATTCATTATAATGAATGTGCAAAAAAGTATTCTTTGGAGTGACACCACAAAAGATCCACTTTTGATTCCCTAAGAAACCTTTCAACGGGTTTTTAGTAAATGAGGATTGAGAAGCTTTTTAAAGTTTAAAGAACTTCTGCATAATGTAAAGGTTTTTCCCTTTTTTCCCCCTAGAAATGTACATCTGAGCCAAGAACCTATTAAGAACCTATTAAGGATACATGACTTTGTTTGAGAGAACTGGACAAGAATAACATGCGTCTTGGAGAAGCTTTCAGAGTAGAATGAAGAGATGAGGTTTCTACTCTGGTGTGCCCTATGGTCTGTAAGAAACCCTCCCATATAGCAGCAGTATTATTAAACTGATTGTTTGCAGAAAACAAAAATCAGTCAAAAGACAAACTTTAACCCACCCCAACCACTCACATTTGACAGTTACAGATTCAACCAGCTCCACTGTTGAGCACTGCCACTGACGAGACAGCACTTGGAGAGTATGGTGTAGAAAACATGCTGTTTAACGAGAAAGAGTAGTAAAAAAGCTGCTATACATAAACAGCAATAGACTAAAATATGAATAGCTGCCCTAGCTCATGTTCAGCTGCACCGTGTCATTTTTCCACAATTATTTAAGATTTGGCATCCAAGAGGTTTTTAATTGCTGTTGCGGTTCATTTCTTGTTTGAATGTACACAGTCCAGTAATAGCACAAAAAATATTGTCGTTTTCACAAGCAGTTTAAGCCACACCACTACTGCTTTTAGACTCTGACCTGGCCGTTTTTACAATGACTTTTTTTGGTCAGCATTTGGCATACTGTACACATTCCAGCACACAAAGCATATTTTTCTCATAATTTTCATTTTCATTGCATCTTCATCTCTTCTTTATTTACTTACTACTAATCTTCAAGTATGAAAATGTTCACTGCATGAATAAACACTGTAGTACATGCACTGCAGGAAACGTTAGTTTAGTGTCATTATTGTGTGACCGCTCTTTGTTACCATGAGTGCTTTGCATGTCTCCGCATTTCACCTTAGACCTTCGCAGTAGGAATGCAATGGCCCTTTACTTCACGGGTCCTTTGCATAAGTCGGTCATCCACACAAAGATCTCAGCTATGCATGGTATGTGCTTGTGAATGTGGAATTCCACAACACCCTGCTTGCCATGTGCAAGGCTATGAGAAGATGGAGAGGTGGAAGGTGGAGAGAACAGGTGAAAAAGATTTAGCATGAATGAATATTAAATAGACTATCAAAAAGATGACTGGAAAAATCAGAAGAGCTTTAGTTTCTGTAACTTCAGGTTGACTTAAGCTATCATTAGCCTTTAGGTAAACAGTTTTCATTTTAAAATCTGACTGGCTAGAATACATATAAAATAGTTGTAAAACATTCAGTATACTCACATGTATGCATACATCCACTGAATTCTTAATTAATTATGCTATTAAAACCATAAAATGTTAATAAAATTATATTCGATTGCACCATTGCTCGGCAACTATAGTCCACTGTTACCAAATTACATTAAAACTGATGAACTGAATTGTTTATTGCATTTGACACTTATCATACAACCCTTAATGGTTGTAAAATTACATAGCTTACTATCAAAGGCCAGGAATATTTTTCAAAAATGAGTATAGAAAATTCCATGCCAAGGCTGAAGCGCATGCCTTTTATCATTGCTAGACACTTACAAACAGCTAGAATCTGGTTACTCTTTATCAGATGCTAGGAAAGACTGAATCTTGTCTTCATATCAAACCACTTGGTCGTACTGGTCTGCAGACATAACCACTGTAGCACATTTCCAACTTATCTCACACACAATTAAACTAAAACGCTGCTTGTATGCAATCAAAATATCCCATAACACATATGTTTTCTGGCAAACAAAACAACTGGGTTCTACCATTCCCAGACCAATCTCTACTGGAAGCCCTGCCAGCGTAGGTTCTACCCCTGCTTGAGCGTCCCGCCTACATCTGTTCCAAATAAACACATTTGACTCCACTCTAAAGCTAATCACATTCAGACCCTACAACATTAAAACTTGTTCGCTCCATCTTTCCCTGTAATTTGCAGACTTTCAGTTCTTATATCTTGCAGTTTCAGACATTACATAGAGACTGCACTTCCTTTGTCTCATGCTTCCTTTTTCATCCCCCTAATTAAGGCAGGACCTGACACTCACTGAGCATTTTTCATTCAGCTGTCACTGCCCATTATGCATTCTTTTGTTTTGCAAAATATCTCAGGAAGCTATACAGTCATATGTAGAAGGTGTCATGCAAAACTAAACATGCGCCACATTAACTAATATAGTCCTCAACTGGACTCTGTGAATGCAGGGTTCAGACAAGGCCAAAGACTCATCTATAACATGTACAAATGATCTACACTGCAGGATAAGATGCATAATTATGTGGGACATTTCTGGTCTTTCAGCAATTCTGAGTTTTTCTGATTTATCTCATAAACCAGACTGTCAAATGTAGACCTAGATTAAAGGAACGGTTGCGCAAAAAGGCAGATTTATACCATTTTCCACTACCCAGATGTAGTCATTTAGCAAAGACATGTTGGGTTTCCAAATGTTGCTGAAAATTTTGTAAAACTACATCAGAAAAACTAAAACTCACTCTCTACCTGCTCAACACTGATCCAGCTCTTCAGTGAGGTGGCGCAGACTTATCAATATAGTAAAGGGTACAGTGTGACATATGATGAGATAAAAAGGAACAGAGCTTTACCACTTCAGGCAGCCATTCCAGACAACAAATAGGACTGGTCTTCAAACAGAAATCATAAGAAGGACTGATCTTGGATCAGATTTCTGACTGTGACTGTCACAAAGACTGACTGTTGATTAACATGTATTTTCCTAAGATGGTTTGTGAAAACAAGCCCTGTCTAATAAGGTACTCAGTTGTATGGTGAGGTGTTCTATAGCTTTGTTATAGCTCACAGTAGCCCACACCACATCCACAAGTCTGAAGAGCTGGATGTGATTTCAGTGAGTTAGGGTTTGGTGAAATGCTTTCAGAAAGGGTTAAGTGACTATGAAATGTTTTGTCTGTTTATTACTAGAACTGTTAGCCTTGTAACTTCATCACTAAATTAAAGAAGTAAAACATGATCACTGAACATTATCACCTGTTTGGGGACTTAGGATAAGTTTGATGAAAAAGATGTTCACCCTTCCATCACTTTTCTGATGAAAACCTCTAAGAGACAAGCTGGGAAGGGGCTTCTCATGTTGGCTGTGACATTTGCACAAGGTGAACACAACACAGCTTTATAAATCAATATGTCATCACAGCTGAAAGAGACGTGCTAAGCTCTTATCGGCTTACAACTTGGCACCTTTGGTTTTCTGGATCTGATGAAGGAATTCCATGTGAAGGGTTGGAATGACTCATTTTTGGCCCACGATCAACTAATCTGTGACATGGCCCGTCCTTCACACTCCAGCACTTTTACCAACAAAAGAGGCAAACGCCGTCTAGCCAACGCAGTGGCATTTTGCGAACACACATCCCACATTCCTACTTCTGGCCTTTCAAAACTGATTGTAGTGGCTGTTGACTGAAAGCCCCTCAGAGCATATACTCTCTCCCACTGCTGAGGGCTACTCAAAGGTGGCTCAAAAAACATGAATGTTTAGCACTTTTAACAAGCCATTCTAGCTAAACTATCGAACTATGTGAAGTTGCAGTCAATTCTATAAGCACCTTTTGTCACTGTCAGAACAAAACCTTGTATCTACATTTTTGATCATCATTTGAAAGCATCACTTGGTCTTCAGTATGTAAAGTAAAGATGTCATGATTTTGTTGTTCCTGTCAGGGTTTGGTTCTGACAGTGACAGTCTGGTAGCTACTGTAACACTAATAAGTAAGGAATAAGTTAGGAGGCTCATAGGCATACTGTACAAATTAACCTCTTAAGTAACCAACTTAAGTAGCAGCACAAAATGTTTTTTTTTTTGTTTCAACACGCCTGTTGAGATGACCATCACCACACTGAGGCTGAGGAACATGGAGGTCTATTTTCTTCTGACAGTCATCAAAAGAAGGTCCAACATGTTTACCTTGAATGTGATGAATAGGTGAGTGAGTCCCTTTATTGTTTTTAGATTTCCAAAACTTGTAAACTGAATTGAAATAAATTGAAAGTCCACTCTCTAGTAGCCAGTGGTTTATGCAATTTATTTGATCAAGAAAGCTAAAAATGTTGTTGGAGTTAGAAGTAGGGCTGGCCGATTAATAGAAAAGTAATCGAAATCGACATTCAGAACCTATAATCGATCAAATTTATCCAGGTTGATTATTTCGATTAGTTTCCCTTTAAAAACACTACCGCGCGTAGAGTTACGTGACCCCGCCCCGTTATGTTACGTTACTCCGCCGACATGTCGAGCATGGAGAGCTTAAACACTGAGACAACTGAGCAACTTGTCAGTGAACTATGAGGGCAAAAAATAAAAAAATAAATAAAATTATTGTTAATTAATCGCAATCGAGTTAAAATGTTCAATTAATTCCAGATTTTGATTTTAGGCCAAATCGCCCAGCCCTAGTTAGAAGTGCTTTCTAAAATGATGACAATACTTGTGTTGAAGTTCATTCAGGTGATGTTCATGGGGCCACTTTTTCCCTTGCTTTCAAGGCTGTCTGTCTAAAGAGGTGTCCAGTAAGCTTCCTGCCTCCTGAGGGGTGGGCCAGATGTTTCACGACAGGAAACACCAGTGGTGGGCTTCAAAGAATTAACTCGATGATACTGCCCTAATAGTGTTTTTAATGAAGCCATGACTAAGATCTGTGAGATATACAGTGATTTGCAGGATACTGTATGGATATATGACTAAAGTAAAGACTCTTTACGACTCTCTATGACCGTTAGCCATCACATGCAGAGTTGTCTATGACACGGATAAAATTAGTTCTTGATACGGATACACAGACAGCGTCACACTGTTTAATCTGTTTAATGGACTCTTTGGCCCTAACAAAGAGTCCATTAAACAGATTAAACAGTGTGTATCAAAAGAAGGGCACTGTGCACAGCCGGTGTTTCAACTGCAGATCTCATCTGCATGTATCATTAATTAAATAATTAAATGTATTATTACCCCTTGACATAAAGATACACACACATATATAACATACATAACAATGCATTCCATGATTCAGTTCATGATACTGAGTTCACAGTTCAAATTCTCACAGTATTAAGAATGAAATTTGAATGAAGGAAAATTACAACTGTATCCAGCTGTGGTACGTTGCTCTAATGAAACTACAGCAAAAGACTGTGTGAAGGTGAATTTGCTGGACTGGGTTGTTGATTTGGACTGGTTTAATGCTATATACAGTCCAGTTACTTTTTGATGAGTGTGATGAGACAATTTTTCTCTCTGGACCATGGTGCATCATACAGTGCAAGCTACAACAAAGACAATATATAATGGACAACACAATAAATAGAGCATTGTAACAGCAATGTATGTAACAGTATAGTGTGGGTGGTTACAGAATGATCAGTATTGCACCATTAGTATGATGCACAAGATAGAATTAATAGAATGATTACTCTTAGAACACTCTTATGTTCGCATTTCGGTTTCACAATTTCTGCATGCATTTTACAACCCTAATACATTTATGTATACGAGTATGCATAAATAACTAGTGTACACTCTATCTGGGCAGAGCAGTCTCACCTGCCAGTCATGAGCTGACTCCTGGAGGGACTGCACAGAGGCTGCACGTAGTAGTTCTCCAGCTTCACCCCTGTTGCAGCGAGCCAGTCCAGTGTGGGGGTCTTTATTTCGGACCCATGGTAGCCCACGTCTCGGAAGCCTTGGTCGTCGACCATGATGAAGATGATATGCGGTTTTGAGGTGGTTTTGTCCACTTCGTTGTCGTGACTCGCAGAACTGGAGCGAAAGTTGTTCGCCCATCTCCCGTAAGTGCAGCTCCCCAGGATGCAGAGACAGAACCCGGTCAAAACTCCCAGGACGAACATGGTCGCCTCGGAGCTCCCGTCCAACCGCTTAGACCATTCGCTTTTAGTGTGCTGCACCAAGAAAACTGTCAAAAGTTACTGATGGAAGCGTGTGTGGTGTCGTTTTTGCGCACCGCGTGTGCTGCTGCCATGGCTCGAGCTCTGTCAGCTCTGTCAGCTCGAGGAGGTGGAGCAGAAGCGCTTGGGAATCAGGTTCTTCTTGAGTTCTCCTCGTGTTACCGTCATCAGCGCAAAGGAGGACTCTGAGACGACTTCTGGACAGTCACGATCAAGATTCACCTTTGAAAAATACAAAATACACGTTGTTGTATAAATAAACTCTTTGAAAACGAACGCATTTCGCTCTGATTTGGTGGCTTTGGGCTATTTCCTCTGTGCTCTCCCACGTAACAGCAGTCCTGTATAGAAATAACAGGTAATTTCTCGAGGAGGATGTGCTATACTTTGAGTTTCTATGCTGAATCGCCCACTTTCAGCTTTTTTAACCAGTCACTCTGAGAGACATGAGGGGCAGAGTGGATAATGGAGAATTGCAGCTTACCTTAGCTGCAGTACTCCTCCCTGAATCAGACAAAGGCTTTAATTAGCTTATTTCTATTGCCCACTATCCTGCCCTACAATGAGATGGATGGAGCTTAAAGGTCCCATGACATGAAAATTTCACGAGATGTTTTTAACATTAATACAAGTTCCCCTAGCATGCGTATGGTCCTGCAGTGGCTAGAAATAAATTGCGATAGCTGTAAAAACCGCTTTGATCATCCTGCTCGATATTGAGAGACCGACAGCTCAGGTGACCCGATCTGGAATTTGGCCCCAAATGACGTCATATGGGGAAAGGTTATCTCCCCTTTCTCGTGCTTTGCCCGTCCAGAAAATTTGCCCACCCCCCCCAAAAAAAAAAAAAAAAATAGCGCACCGACTGTCAACGCTATATTTAAGAGACCACTTTTGCCTGTAGAGACATCATGGCTTGCAAACAAGTGAAGCACGGCAGTTGCTCAGTGCTTAGATGTACAAATGAGCACAAATTTATTTTTTAGTTCCTTTGTGCGAGCCTCTGAATAACCAGTTTTGTATTAAAGTCATTAAAGTGGCTGTTGGTGTAATGGTCAGGTATCCCAATAAATTTCTTCATATAACGTAGCATCCTACCTTAATGGGAGACTGTGTGCTGTCCAGTGGTGGGGAGTGTATGGAAGTTGGGCTATGGTGGAAGGTGGCCCATTCTTAATTTGGCCCTACATAGGAATTCTGAGACAATTGTACACCCATGAC
>JBBPDE010000011.1:4914368-4934930 GCA_037974605.1 Nannopetersius ansorgii
TATATTAGATGCCAGCATCTAAGCAGTGTTGCATATTGAAAAAGATTAAACTAAAAGTAGACACATTTTTGAACAGTAAATTCTGCAATTTATTTATTAGTTCTCCTTTTGTTGCTCATCTGGTAGTGTGTTAAGTTACACACACTTAACACAAAGACAAATCCCTAAACCAGAGGTTTGCATTAAAGTGGATAGGATGCACTTTAATACAGTATGAAAGTAATTTCAGTGCAGCACTTTTCTTCAGTGTGATTTCTATGACCCTGTTTATATCTGGCCAATTCATGCAATAGCATGAGTATATCTACTCATAATGAAGAGGCTACTCTTCCTGCTGCCACATAAATTAATTGATCAACTGTTATAGTCGAAAACATCACAGCACAATGTGAACTTCCTTCTCTGGATTTAACCCATCCACCAAGTGAAACAGTGTGCTGCTCCCAACAAGGGGCACCCAGGGAGCAGTGTGTGTGGGCAGCTGGTGGTCTAGTGGTTAAGGCATTCACCCTGCGATCAGAAAGTCCAGGTTTGATTCCCAAGACCGCTAGGCACAGCTGAGGTACCCTGAGCAAGGTACCGTCCCCACACACTGCTCCCCGAGCGCCATGTTCCTGGCTGCCCCCTGCTTCACTTGGTGAATGGGTTAAATGCAGAGGGGGAATTTCGTGCTGTTCACACTGTGTGCAGTGGTGTGTTCACGTATGACCGAATGATCACTTTCACTTTCAGTACCTTGCTCAAGGGTACCTCCTCTTAGTTTAATTTTCTAGCCTACTTTGAATGAGCTTAATATAATAAAAAGGCCTAAAAACCTTAAATGAAGTGCCAGTTTGGTTAACTTCTACCTGTGTCAATTTCATTGCCTTGCTACCATACACTGCAATTCAATGGAAGCAGGTAATGACAGAGATGACATGGGAAGGAATTGTTCTTAACAGACCTCTTCTTGTAAAAATCGATTGCCGGGACATGAACAGTGTTGTGCAAAATTGCGTTTTTCTTTTGAACAGAACAGAAAAATGAAGAGCAACACTGCAATGGTTTATTGTACATGAGGTTAATTGCATATTTATATTTGATTTGCCATATGTGACCCGATCTGCTGTTATGAGTTGGAAGTCGGCGTTCTATTTATTGAGATAAGGGCTGATTATGTTGAAAAACGTCAAAAAAAAAAATCTATTAAATTTTTTATATGAAAGAAAAGGTTTTCAAAATTAATCTCTCAAAGAATAGAAATAATTGTGAAAATGTACTTAAATGAGTTTGCCCTTAAATTGTACAAAAGAATGTCTAAAATAAGTGCTGTTTTCACCTCTCCTCTGAAACGTCACAATCTCAGCTGTCCAAGTATGGTGTTAAAACGTCAATCCCTGATCTTTTTAAACCTATCAATATTCTTAAATCATGTACACAAACCCTTTTCAGTGGCCAATAGGAAGCCCTGTTCACAGCCTTGTGTCTGCCCACCCCTCGACTGATTAGCCGTGTTCTGTGAAGCCTAATGCTAGCGTTTTTTTCAGAATTTATCTCCTCACAAAGATCGTGTTTAACATTGGTATTTTGGGTCAACATCATCGAAGTTGTTTAGAGTGAAGTGTGTTGAGTTGTGTGATTGCTGTTTGGTATAATGTCATTGTCAAAATAATGTAAAACAGTGGACGTCTCCAATTAGCGCTCAAGACAATTATGATCCGAAGAAACATTTTTATAAGCTTAGTCCTTTAATTGGAAACATCCTTGAAACAAACAATAAGTAAAAGGAAGCAGCCTGGAGACCATTCCATGTTCCTTCACTACAAAAAATGTTTCCGTGTCTTCTTTCCTGATATACAGACTGAATCAAGTTGGTCAATGAGTTCTTTGGCTTTAGTGATGTGTCTTCAGTCTAATATAATATTGTTAAAAAATCATACCAGGATACAAAGCAAATCCTTGTCACATGATGTCACCATGTGTAAACAGGGTTTAAACATTTTAGGTTCCAGTAAGATTAGGTCATAGTGGCATTGTTCACTATCTTTATACCTTTAAACCGTGCTAGTCCCTCCCCTGGGTTTGTATTTTGGGTTGCAATTTGTTTTTTTCCCCAAAGTGATGTTTACATAAACAAATATTTTGCACTAACCTCAAGTGTGACTTCCTGCTTGGCCATGGCCCTCTCCACCGTCTCATACATCTGAGTGTTCTGGATGCCCAGTCCACAAAAAATGGCAAAGGCCTCTAGAAACTGCTCATCATTCCGATTAAAGGCCTTTATGTCACCCGTGGCTTCATCCATCTTGTTGAGCAGCTGACAAACACCTTCCAGAGAAAAGAATATCAAAGAGTTTGTGAGAACAGGTGGCTGTAATAGCGCTCTCTTCAGCTAGAATGCATAGTACACTAAAGAAAATTATCCAGGTGTTTAAGCATGTTAAACAATGTGGTATAAAACCGATGTGACATAAGGCACTAGGACACACTATAACCCAAAAAAGGCAGCATTGCTCTCTAGTGTTTATTTGTTGTTTATGGGTTTCTCTTAACAGAACACTACAAACGGCAACCAGGCTAACTATTCAGTTTACCATCTACAACAAAGAACACTGTGATTTCTCTCAGCAGTCCATCTTTCACTGCACATCTAAAAGCAGAGATTAATTACATGAGCTTAATATAATAAAAAGGCCTAAAACCCAAGCTAGAACCCCTATTGCTTTGTACACAAGCAAATGGGATTTCCAAGCAAATGGAAATGACTGTCTAAAATATTAAAATGTATTCTGAGCTTTTATAGAAGGGCCTGTATTGCTGCATCCTAACTCTCTCTTCTGTCAAGCGTGAGAGGGAGAGGAAATCAGTTTCATCTGACCAGAACCACAATAGACTGTCTGTGTAGCCAGCTAACGATACCAGCCAAAAATGCACACGAAATCATGTCAATCACTGAAGGTGTTGATGATCTATCATCTGCTTGAAGAGCAAAGTCAGGTTCCAGCAATAGAGAACATGATGTTTCAGCAAGTGCTACAGAGGTCATTTTTGATTTTTTTTACTTTTTGAGAGGTTTACAGAGAAGAATGGCTATATCCTGTATTAATTACTGAGTAATACCACTCAAAGCTATTTTACAAGTCATATGTATTTTAGATAAACTATTAAGTGGCATCATTTTGTTATTGTATTCAAACTTAGTAAAAAAAAATCATCAGACATACCGATAACTTTATCCTTTTTCCCATTCCTGATTGGTGTGCACAACAAACTCTTCACATGACAATTCGGAGAGTCTGGGCTCTCACTCTGAGAAGAAGAAAAGCACATCTATTCAGTTATAGAAGGACATGGTCTTACACATGTATTAGAGATGAGCTGGTTCTGCACCAGTCCATTTATGCCTCAAGCTAAACAAAACAAAACTTAATTAATAGGGACGCACTGAATATTCATCCACCGATAATGTTTGGCCGAAAATAGCAAAAAATGCATTTTTCGTTTCCGCCATTTTTTTTAACGCGACTGAAACAGTAATAACGCAATCAACAACTGCAACCTGCACGTGCCAGACTGGATTAGAGTCAACATGTCTGCCATGTGGGCGCACTTCGATATATCTAAAAAAGACACGCTGAAAGACTTTCAATGTCATAATTAATTTAATTATTAATTATGTAATAATTAATTAAATAAAATCAAAACATCCCGATCATCATGCAGAGTAGGAGCAGAGTAGGAAGCAGAGAAGAGACAAGACCCTTCAAGCACACCCACTCTGTCTGTATTCGTTTTTAAAGCACTTGCTCTGAATGCACTTTGTTCATGCACTTCGGTCAGAATATAAAAATTTTTGAATTCGCTTTTATGAGAGAAGATATTTAATTGTATGATATATCTTGATTTTAGCTTATTCATGAGTGGGGCCAAGTAAAATCCAAGTAAAATATTTTATTTCAAATTTTATTTTATATTGTGCATTGTTTAAATGCTAAATAAATATTTTCATAATTTTGTAACATATTTATTCTTTTAACCATGAATATTGATTTCATTAATGGCAATATTGCAGAAAATTGGTATAATAATTTCTTTCTGTGTTTCGGTTTCCTCATTTTTGGTTTTCAATTTTGACCAAAAAAATCATTTCAGTGCATCCCTATGAATTAAATTAACATTCTCATTATAACACTCCCCGTGTTATCCTCAATTGTTCCTTGCCTCCCTTAACACACACTCGATCAGTACTACCACTTTTACTACTGATGTAAAATTGGGTTGCTGTTGCTCCATTGCTTATAAATGCCTTATAAAGGGTGTGGTAATTTAAATATATGGATGTTTGAATTGGTATTTGTTTGCCTAATTCCCTAATGTAAATAAGACATGTGAACTTTGAAATGAAACAAATGTACTATTATTGCACAGTTTTTGTTTTTGTTAGATTGTCTGATGTAGAATGTGAGATCCTAGCAACTGATATAGTATCACTTTAAATGCAATGCCAGCATTTAAGCAGAGATGCATAGCAACTTCAAGATATGCCAATTTATGCATCTGTAGATCATCTGGCACTCTTAACACAAATTAAACCAACTAAAACGGGGGTGTCCAATCTTATCTATAAAGTGTTGGCATGGCTGCAGGACTTTCAGTTCAAACATGCAGAAGCTCACAGCCTTTTCTAATCAGCCTTCAAACGGTTGACTGTGTGCTTTGCCTCAATGCCTGCAGCAACATCTGCCCTTTGTGGATGTCTGGACATGTCTACAACCAAAAGATCACATCTTGTAAAGGACAGATATATTTTTAGGCTTGATATGATTTCCAGTTTTGAGTCTGGATTCAGATTAATTGTATGTGTTAAAAAGTTTTTCATTTTGCAGAGATGTAGTATATGCAAAACAAGCCCTTGCTCACACCTGGCATTAACATGTATCTTGGGTGACCTGATCACAAGTGGATTCCAGGCATGTCAGGTAACACCTGACAGTAAAATGTGTCTTCACATGCAACTTCAGTGACCACTAGTGATTGGATCATCATCTCCATAAATTTTTTTTGTCACATGTATACTTAATTTAAATGTCATTTTTACTTCTGCTTTTTCTTTAATCCTTACGGGTGGGCAATAAGCTTCTAGTGCCTTCTAGTGCCCAGTCTGGCACTGAAATTAATAGAAGGTGGAGAAGAATTCAAAATGATACAGAAGATATTGAAATCATGCCATTGATGTATAAGTGAGTCTATACTTCCACTTACCCAGAAGACCTAAGTTAGGTGGACAGTCCTTGGATGTGGCCCAGAATATATTTGGAACACACTGTTAAATTCTGCTAAATTCACTGCCACCTCCAAATCTGGTCTGAGCAATTGAATCTCAATATGCCCTCAATGTGTCTTGGGTGTGTTCACACATTTCACTGGTTGCATTCACTTGTGACCAGATCACACATATTTATGCCAGGTGTGAACAGGGCCACAGACTTGTTTGACTAAGACAAATAAAAGATTTCGAAGGAACGGATCTTTCATTTGCCAAAAAACTGACTGCAAAATCTACAATTGATAAGCTTAATAGATTTCATATTATACTATGAACAGCTCCAAAAAAAAATAAGAGTACACTGCAAAATGTTCAGTTTCTCAAGTTTTATCTTTTATAAGTGCAAGTGAACTAAACAGCTTTGCTTTAGTTTTTTAAGAATTTAGTTTTTTTTTCTTTTGTTTGTAAAACATTATTTCTCCTAATTCCAAATATTTTTTTTGTTCTGTAAAGCACAATTTTAAAAGAAATAACAAGACATCAAAATAAGAGAAATGATGCTGTGTTTACAGAACTTGAATAATTCAATAATTGTTCACTCAAATAAAATGGCAATAACGACCTTTGACGTGCTTCTAGTAGTGTTTTACCATCCAACTGGTCACATTGCAAGTGTAGAGTGTTGATTGCAGCAGTGTTTTTATACTTTTCCTCATTAAATAAGATGTTATTCAGGTGATTCACTAATCAGTACCTCATAAAGCAAACCAGGTGTTTGTGTAGGAATTTAACAGACACTGGCATGGAATGTTGTCATACTCATAGAGATGTTGATTTAAAAATAAATTGCAGTGATCTCTTATTATTTTCCGGAGCTGTATACAGGGCATTGATACCTCCCACACTTGACTGTCAATACTGTAAGGAGATCAACATGACTTTACATAATTTTAAATGTTCTCTGGTTTCATATTTTAATCATAACAATATCAGTTATCTTTGTAAAAATGTCCATAAATAGCAAATACCAGTATTTATACAATGTAGGCACAACATGGAGCTAAATACATGAGCAAAAATATCCCAGACAACCCTATAGGCCTGTGTAAACATTCTTGATCCCAGAATGGGACTGCCCTGTGAGATGAGGGATTTGTGAAGATACAGTCCTGTGCAAACTCACAGTCCAAGGAAATCGCTGGTCTTTGGTGACATCAGGAATGTTCAGCGGTTCCATGGTGTTCTTCACGTATTGGGCGTACATGTAATTAATCTTGCTCACATCACCATCCCTGTAGGGTCGCAAAGAAAACTTAGCTAGATTAAACTCGTATGGAGAACAACACAAGTTAGAATGGACAGTTCTACAGTCTTTACAGTCTTCAAGTTTATTTCTTTATTAAATTACTATGCTGTTGTACTAACAAATAAAGATAGCTTCTCGCAACACACTGCCTCATCATACTGGTCTATGATCAGCTCTGATTAAAGAAAAACATGACACAATACTAAAGGAGCCAAAAGCAGCCAGCTGTATGTTTTGTTGTTATGCTACTGGAATTCTTAATGAGCTAAAAAAGACAATTATGATCCGAAGAAACATTTTTATAAGCTTAGTCCTTTAATTGGAAACATCCTTGAAACAAACAATAAGTAAAAGGAAGCAGCCTGGAGACCATTCCATGTTCCTTCACTACAAAAAATGTTTCCGTGTCTTCTTTCCTGATATACAAATGATTGAAGAGGTTCTGATGATTCTTGAATATTTATTACTAGTTATCTCTGCAAACACAGATACTCACTCGAGGAATCCGACTTAATATTATCAGTACAGAAAAACATCCAGCATGTCTAACATCTTGAAGTTTGCTATTTTGGCAGATGCCTCTGAGTGAAACAAATTATTGCACTTTACATTTATGTGGCTGCATGTATACAACAGAACCTATTTGGCTTATATGAGTATGTAAACATAATAAAATGTGTTTAACTGCAAATAGCCACTGTGTAAAGGAATGACACAAAATGGAAGATATAAGCAATGAAAGGGTGTGAGTCAACTAAATATTTGAATCCAACTCTCTCTCTCTCTCTCTCTCTCTCATCCATCTGTTAAGCAGCCTCCATCAACAAATAATGATTATGGTGAAAAATTATAATCCCTGAGGCAAAAAAGTTTTTCCTCCAATACAGGATTCTCCTTTTTTGTACTGTAAGTCCTACTAAGACCCCTGCACTCTTTTTCCACATGGTGGATCACTAGCCACATGTGTGAATAATATAACCATAAAAAGAGAACTTGAGGCTTTAATAGAGCGCTGACATAAAAAAAAAACATCTACATGCAGTTCGGGAGCGTGTTCCATGCCTCTCTGAAAAGCTTTGGAAGATTTCCAAAAGAAAGAAAATCCGTCCATCTAGACAGGTTAGCCTAAACAAATTGTGATTAAGCATCTGTCAAAGGCACTTAAGAGGAGCTCATGGTTCAGGCCAAGGTGTGCTCTGACAGGAATCTAACCTTCTGTCTGGATACAGAACATTTTCTTTCATTCTTGCATTGTCTGTTTGTGATGAATATGGAATGGGAATAGAGAAATACATATCACTCATTCCACCTTCAAGATATAACATGTTGATAAAACATTCAAATAAGAAACTTAACATACATGCTTACCTGTTAGGGAACTCTATGGATCCAGCTAGCTCCTCATACTCCATATGGAACACACTGGAGAAGGCATTCTAGGAGCACAAGAAGAGGAGTCCAAACTTAAATCCCAGACACTAATCGCAGAGGTAAACTTAAGGAAGGTTCCAGGAAGGGAAGGCCAGTGGTTTCTGCGGCTTTTTAATGCTATTAGTGTCCGGTGACTGCCTGTGTAAATTTAACACAGAATCTCAGCAGTCACATAGTTTAATGTGCTTGTGTTGGTGTGTTTCTGGAGGGGTTAGAATTTCCCGCTCTCAACAATTAAATCGTTTCGGAACATGGCTGTGGCCAAATGGCATTAGTCAAGCAGGCGAATCGGAAGAACCTGTAACGGCTCTCCACAATAAACAAGAGGAGAAATTTAATATACTATGCAACAGCGCTGCCAGAAGTGGAGTTTATTTCTACATTCCTGGACACGCAGTTACCACCTTATAGGGACTTGTCTGCAAACCTGTTCTCCGCTCGCAAAAGCCTGCCTTTTCCAAATTTTAAGAGACCATGAAGGGAGGATAAAACAGACCAGGGTGCCATCCAGATTCAATTTAAGAGGAAAAAACTTTGAACCCTAACTCATTTTCTAACATCTCTATTTCAACAAACGCTGGCCTTTATTGAAAACATTCACTGTGACTCCTTGACCAATGAGAAGAATGCATTCATCATCTAAATGTAAGCTAGGCTTTCCTTTTTTAAAGCTACACTATGGTGCTGCGAACGCTCTACAAAAACTTCATGTCAGACTGACAAACCCCAGAGGCTTTGCTGGGCCAATGTAGATCAGTTAGATTGGACTAAGTGGGCTTTTTGCAGCACATGGTTTCCAGAACAACTAAGACACATCTCTCTCAGCAAGTGGGTCAAGACTGCATGCGACCACAGGAAAACAGACCTCCCACATAGCATGGAGAATGTCAGCTTTCATCAGAAATCACTCTAAAAACAGCTCAACGCCACTTTGACTTTCATGGTTCCATAAACGTTTAGACATATCCTTGTAAAGCAAATCACAGTACTAAAATATCAAACTATTAAATCTAATTAATGATCTATTCTGTTCTGTTTGATCCTCAATGTACAGATAAAATCATAATAAATCTACACACAGTTGAGACTTCTGTCCTCTTCAGTAAGAAATTTTGCCTTTCAGAGAGTGCGCCCATCAGTCATGGACCCTCACACCAATAGTTAACTGCTTCTAAATCATTATTCTGGCAATGCCACAATTATTCTCCAATATGGGGTGTTTTAATCCCAACATCTTCATAAGTTGTTGAAACATATAAGGTTTGTTACTCAGATCTACTTAGGCTTGAAAACATTGATCTGAGAAGATACTGTAAGTGTTTACAACAAGATTTCAGTCCAGTACAAGTGTTAGTTACAGCTCTGACAGCAAATAATTCTGGGATAAATTATTCTTCACAGTTTCAAAGGGAGCCGTTTCAGGGCTCTGTCCTTTTTATGCAAATAAGCTGTTGCTGGCCATGCCCCACCCATCCCATGCTTACTAAACAAAATGAAACGAATAAGCTAGATCATATATAACTGCGATAGAAACACAAAAGTCATTATTTGAAAGTATTTAATCTCCCTCATCTGCTGACTTGTCATGCACAGTAGATACAGATCCCCCCATGACGCTGAAGTTAGCTCCTTATTCGATTTTTTCATTCCTCCTTAAATATCAGTATAAACCAACATGGCCAATGAAAATGAAAGCCACACTGTTCTTCTGTTTTCTTTGACTGGGAGATAGTGTAGGGATTTGTGTTCTTTGCAGCCAACAACACAACACTTCATGCGTGACTTGCCTGTAGCCATAGCGCTCGGCGTCGTAGGCATGCTCGTAAAACCAGCGGACAAAAATGGCGGATCTTCAACTAATCTAGTGGGTGGGGGCTTGACAGATAAGGGGTGGTTCTATGCAAAATTTCCTTATTGTGTCGTCACAATACAGGAGCAATCCAAACGACTCATTTTGAAAGGGAATGAAACTGTGAAGAATAAAGCTGGTGAGATATCTTTATGTGAGAGTGTTTTTTTTTGCAAATAATTTCATGAACATGTTTTTTATAGCCCATAGACCTATTATAACTAAAGTGAGTTTTGCATAATATGTCCCCTTTAATACAGAATATTATTTAACTCAGTACTAGTCTTTTTAAATTGATTTATTGGTAAGGTAGTAAAACCTTTTGCTGTTCTTCTTTCTTCTGGCATCAGACTATCTAAACGGATTTAAACGGATTTACACAGGCGGTAGATTCTTTGAAGCTACCAGTGTTTCTGTGTGTATGTAGTATCATGCAGGGACTGCAGGGACAGGGTAGTATTACTGCATACATTTATATTTAAAAATGTTGTTATTACACTGCAAATGTTTACTGTACACCACATATTTACTGTAAAGAAAACTGTAAAGTTTTATAAAATGTGTTTAATTCAATTTATATCTGAACTATTAACATACGACAAAAAGCTTTAAGAATCTTATTGGGGTGGCTGATATCTCAAAAACATAAAGATATTTGTAAAAAAATAATTTCACCAAATCCTTTTTCATAAATTTTTCAGGAAATTATATGATTATGGCCCATTATTAGTAGATGCTAGAAAACTAGGTAAATGCTCTTCATCAAGCCTCTACATGGTGATGAGTCTTGGCATTTCAATCGGTATTTGACAATTGACCAAGAATGTGATTTTGACCAAAAAACGTGTGTATACGACATAGTCAAGCACTAGTGAGGAAATGTTAGCCTGCCAGCGATGCAGATGTGGATGATTCTGCATAGATGCAGTGGCACATTATAATCGATTATATCATAATGACATTGCTTCATTTTCTGGTGGAGGCTTTAAAAATCTAGGTAAAAAGTGGTCCCGGTAGTGACTGTGGTTGCCTGATCTGTGTACAGCGCTCCTCCCAGTAGCTGGGGCTTAAACAAACATTGAGAAAGAAAAGAAGAGATTACCCACAAACTGAATATGGACAAGATCTACTACAGTAGCTGAAATATCCACTGGAAAAGGCATAAACGAGATGATTGTGTTCAACTTATGTTCGCTCTTTCCCTCCGTGCTCTTTTCGTGCGCACTCCCCCATTCACCTGCCCCCCAGATAAACATCCAATCACTGTTGGTATGCAAATTAGTTGGTGTCAGGGTTCTCAGTGGGCGGGGCAGAGCAAAATGAGCTGCATCCACTGGAGCAAATCTCTCTCGTCAAAATCATAGCGACTCATGAGATAATTAAAAACAACTAAAAGTATATCTATATTTGCACAATCAGTGGGGGACTAGTCCATTGTTCCTCTGGCAGAGAAGTGTTTCTTTCTCAAACCCACAAGCACCACTGTGAGCCTGTCTGCTGCATAGAGCAGCGACTGGAGGACCTATGTCTGTCAGAGCCCAAAACAAAGCCCCACCCAGCTTTCAGCTCTGCACTCAACAGTTTCATATACTGATGCAATCACAGCGATTTTTAAATTCGATTCCTCAGTTTTATTTTTCAAAACTTGATGAATTTTTATTTTTCATAACTTGGCCTACCCTTTTTACTTTTGTTAATAAAAAGTGTTATTTTTGGGTTTGAATATTTGATATATGCCATTTAATTAATGCAAATGTAATGTTTTTAGTTAATCTGAGGAATATTTTATTTTATTTATTGCCAACTTATCATGGTCAGCGGGTTTGCATGCCTCAGTGACAAAAAAAAGGGCTACACCAGCAGAAGCTTAGCCTTCAGGTAGGACATCCAGGTTGGACAGGTCTTAGGGTAGAGGCCTGACAAAGTGCAATCAAATTACATAACAAAAACAGTTATCCAGAGCACCCTCATCACACCCCCAAACCCACCCCCACCACCCCTTTCCCGGCCTTCTGTCTGCTGGGATGCATCATGATATCGAATCGAATTTGTTGACATGATAATCGTAATCGAATTGAATCATGACACCAGTGAAGGTTCACACCTCTACTGCACAGGCTATTTAATGGTGGGGAAACACTGACACAGGTACTTTATATCAAACATTAATCATTATAAAACATAAAATTATTTGCAATATAGTATCTGTGTATCTGTGTATCTGAGTATCTGTGCCAAACATTCTGACAAGCAAAGGTTGAGGGAAGAGCACTTTCATTAATTGGGTATTAAGTGTATTAGACAAATTGCTTTTGTCCATATTTTGTACAGTGACTCACCTTCTCAAAATGATAGGTTTTTAGAAGGGGGCTTCCTTTTTACAAGCTTTTAGTCTAATGTATGACAGTTCACCAGCTGCACTTTGACATCAAAAGCTTACGTTTGGAGGGTCCTCTCTGCTTATTTGAAACAAATGACACCCTCTTAAGTGCTGATACGTCTTAAAATATATCTCTATTTCTCAAGTGTTTTTGGACGTCTACACCTGGTTTGTGTCTCTGTTTTGTATGCACGCTGTAATTGCTTCTTTGGCAGTGTAGAATAAGAGAGCAATTCAGCCTGTTTTTGCTTGTGGTTCTGCTATAAATGAAAGCAGTGTTGTCTATGTGCTGCTGATTGGCCTTCCTCTCTCCCACTCAGCTAGGCACAGCAAAAAACCTAGCACTTGCTCTCTTCAGGAAACAGCATTGCTCAATACTTCTCAGTACCTAACACAACAAAACACAATGATTTTTCTTCACATGCTCTACTTAAGATGACAATTTCATTATCATTGCATCTAACATTACTGGAAGAACATTTAATAGAAAACACTTTCACCACTAGCAACTGGCATCTGTTAAACGCCATGCACTAAACATTTCTTAAATAGTACAATTGTTCAGAAAACAACAAATAACTCCATATTGGTGCATCGTTTCAAACTACAAATTCTATCTGTATTATGACAATGACCATTCTGTCATATGTGAACACACCACAGCACACAGTGTGAACAGCATGAAATTCTTCCTCTGCATTTAATCCATTCACCAAGTAAAGCAGCGGGCAGCCAGGAACACGGTGCCCGGGGAGCAGTGTGTGGAGACAGTACCTTGCTCAAGGAATCTTGGGAATCGAGCCCATGACTTCCTGATTGCAGGGCAAATGCCCTTAAAACTAGGCTGCCATACTGCACACATCTGCCGATCAGTTTTTTACAGTACAAATAACTCCGCTTGGAATTATGGCTCTTTGAGAACTCCTCACCCTAAAAATATCTTATATTTAGTATTTTTCATTGCCAGCTTCCTTCCACCAACTTGTACACGTTACTGTAATATGCAGTGTATTATGTTATAAAAATAAAACCCTGCATTTGTTTTTTTTTATCTTGATCAGATACCCTGTATTCTGTGTATTTTGCTGCATGTAGTAACAATGGACTGCATTTGCAATGCTGAGAGCCAAGTATTTTGCTTAAGGCTACAAGAACTTGAAGAGCATGCAGATGCCTGTCCATGGTCCAAAAACGTAATAAGAAACAAGTTTGGATAAACAGGACAGATAGACAACACCTATGTAACCTCAGTCAACGCTATGTGACATTTCTTTGCATGATGGTCTAATCATTTTCTATAAACAAAATGATCTAGAACAAATCTGCAGTTGTGGTAAGACCCTTTCATGAGTCTGCAAAAGAAATGTTTTGAACGTACCGATGTTTCACCATCAGCAATGAATACAGTGCATTCCTGAGCCTGCATGAAAGACAAGATGGTGGCAGCGATCTTCCTTAGCAGAACCTCCAAAGACTGCTGCTCTTCGAATATAAGACTGGCCAGGTCCAACAACACCTAAACCGTTAGAGAAAATGGGCAGGTGAGTACACAAGACAAAGCCTGTGACTTTTTAATCAAGAGTGTAAAAGACAGGATACCTGATTCCGCCTATTTTCGAGCTGTGATGTCTCATAAAGTTGTGCGTTGTGTAGAACAATACCAGAGAAAGCCAAGTAGGAGGAAAAGTCCTGTTGGTGCAAAAAAAACCCCAACATGATTTATTCTAGTTTTATGCTAAATGGCATCTGCAGACAAAGAATGCAATAGTTCCAGAGTCCTACACTTCCAAAAAGTGTTTGAGCACTGAGTGAACAACCAAAAGCAGCCTTTTCCTCAGACACACCGACAACAAAAGGTGCAATATTATTTTCTTCACCTTCTCATCTTGTTCTGTGAAAGTGCTGTTCTCTCCACACCTCTTATTGATCGCTTGTGCCACACCGACAACCTGATAAGATGATAAAAAACCCAACAAGATAAAAATCGATATACTATATGATTTAAGCAGCAAAAGCTCCTCAAATCCTCACACACAGCTGTATTATTTTTACTTGTTTATTTACGTCTTACCTCATCTCTGTGGTTTTTTATGGGCATACATAGGATGCTCTGTGTCTTGTAGCCTGTGATCTGGTCAACTTCTGCATTAAAACGAGAGTCCTACAGAAACAAAATAAAAATGTAAATGTTTTTGACTCCCTCAGAGCTGCACATGTCAAAACTCTAGATGTTTTTGCTACCGTAATGGAACATATACATCTTATATGTAACACGTTATATGTAATAACTTACAATGTAAAGTATAATTATGCAACTGCATGTTCAATTACTTAGTGAGTTCCATGATTCATTACATTTGTTTTATATTCTGTATCAACAGTGTGTGTCAAAACATGACAGAAACATGTAATGGATTGTTTTTTCTGCAAAACAAGATAGTACACACATAAATGACTTTTATTCAATCATAGTACTGTATCCTCTCTTCTACTTTCAAACACAAACGTACTTCTGAAATTCTAAAATCCACATTTTTAACAGGACTTTCTTGAGTCAGAAAGGGAATAAAAATCAAATTTAATCACACCATACTTTGTTTTGTCGGACAATAACTAAGAGTTAAATTCTTTTTGAGTAGGTAGAGTTTCACAGCCTTGAACGTATCAAATCCAAAACAGCTCCTTTTGACATTAATTAGAGACTTTGAAGGCCTTAATTTCAAGGCTTATGTGAAAAATATTTTCATATTTTATGCACTTTCATATTGGCGTGTATTGTATAAACAGTCCATTGCATAACCACAATATCTTAGGTATGTCCTGTAATGCTCTGGGATATTTGGAGCTTTCCTGTCAATCCATTGCATTACCTGCCATCTGCAAAACAAAAATGATCTGTGCTTCCATGCTAGGCTGCCTTAGGGGAAAACAACTCTCTGATTAACATTAGTAATGAGACCAACATGTACTCTGCCCCTCTTCCCTCTCCTCTTCCCCTTCTTCTCCCCCTAGACTTGTTGGGGGAACCACAATTAATCTAAATTAAGAACGGCTAAAAATACCAGCTACCATAATTCCAACTGTCAGCTAGCAACTGAACTGCTCAACTACCTACACACAACGCAGACCATGTTTTACAGATATGTAATCTATATCAATATTAGGCACACAACTATAAAACTAGTGCATTTTACATACAATGACCCCAGAAGATCTTAGAGACTGCAGATATGAGTCCATATAGTAATTCATACATTTGGTGTTTGCTCTAAAGTCTTCGGGAACTTCATAAGACTGCTTTATTGAGAAGTGTCTGTGACTTCACAAGTGTCAAAGGTTAATGCGGAGCAGGTGGTGATATAAAGTGATGGTCAACAAAGCTTGTCAATACATACCAGGAAGAGCTATTGGGGAAAGGGTCAGCTCCTGCTCAGCTGCCATATAATACATCAAAATAAAAGACAGATATGATCTGTTTTTGGCACTGCCAAGCCAATGCACTCTCTCAGTGTTTACTCAAGAGGTTTTTCAAGCACTAGCTAATGCTCTAAGCATAACACTAGGGATATACATAAGAGCCAAAATCACAATATGAAACTTCAAATCCCTAAATATTTAAACACTCTGCACTCTCACAGTGGTGGTCTAATAACTGGGATGCGTGGTTAAAGCGGAACCATACCGGCATATATTTCAAATCGGCATATAATTGCTTCAAGAAATGATCAGTATCAGAATGGTATGTTGAAATTTGACTAAAATTCTGTTTCTTTTTTTCTGAAATTTGTACTTTGGAACAGCAGGCAACGGAAGTTGGGCTACTGTGCTAAAATGTGTAGACAAATGTGTAGTCAAATGTAGATTTAACCATTTTTTTATTTATCTGTACCATAACATCACAGAAATAAACTTTATTTCTCTCTTGAATTATATTCCAAACAGATAGAATTCTGACATTTACATGTTATATGCTTATGTATCTGTACCAAAATCAGTATACAGTACATGAGAAACACCAGAAAGAAGCAACAGCCCACAGTTTCCATTATAGTACATCTTTCTAAGAAAGGAAATTACTTCATTCATTTATTAATGCGTGTAAGAATCTGTGTATCTAAGTGAATATGACATGACAGGGAGCAGCACATGCATATATCACCTCCATAAAGTGGACAAAACAACAAGAAGTGAAAATGAAATAAAGAAATAGATGAAACTGCAGCCTCACCTCATATGCATTCTTGATGTTGAGTGGCTGGCCAGTAGATGCAACATGACCAACGATACCTTTGTTCCACTCCAGCCGGATGCCACTATTGGAGGCCTCCTCGAGAGTGGACCCTTCAGCAACATCAAAAAGACGGCTGACCAAGAACTTTTTGTTGGAGCTGTCCTCGCAGACAAGAAACAATGAGTAGCGGTCTGCTGCGATTAACTCATGGGTGTGTAAAAAGATCCGGTGGCATAGGGCTGTCAGGTCCAGGTGGCTAGAGACGTCTCGGACGAGCTCCAGCAGACGGGCACAGCGGTCCCCCCCTCTACCCCCACCTTCGTCTGGACCTTCTCCAGAGTTGAGTTTCTGGGAGGCCGGAGGTGGCATCTGCACCCTTTCTGTGTCACTGAGGAAGGTGAGGGACCCCTCGGCGTCTTTCACCACAATGGGCCGCAAAGGCCGATCAAACTCAGACGCAGAGATTTTGCGGGTGGGAGTGGATGGAGCTGGACTGTGGGAAGGAGCCTCAGTGGGGCCTGCAGGGGGGAGGGTGCTGAGGGTTTCTGGGAGAACTTTAGACCCCTCTCTGGAGGGCTGGATGGTGTGGACACGCTCAGCAAACCAGGCGTTGACCATTTCCCTGAAAAAGACAAAAAAACAATAAGAACACTGAAGAAGCCCAGACATTTTTTAGAGGGACAGATGAACTGTCTACAGAGAGGCTGCATTCACTTTACTAGCGCAGTATAGGCTTTGAAAGCTTTGGTGGTTCTGCAGCTACTAATTTACATTTCCTAAACCATATCATTATGTAGGTCATTACTTCTAAAAATCTGAACCTTATTTCTTCATTTTACAATGAACTGTCAACACATTCTTTGTCAAGCGAGCAGATCCTTGCGTTTCAGGACAGTTCAAGCATGTCTACAAGTACAACCCTGCCTCATAATAACTAAACTTAGCATACTCAGGCTGAACATAAACACTGTAGGGATCAATTAGTGTCTAAAATTATATAACTGTAAGTGCCATTAGACTGCTGCTATCAGGGTTTACTCTGTTTATTGAAACTTCACTGTGAAATAAATGTATGATGATATTCATATAATTCAGTGTTCAAAGTACAAAGTTCAAGTCCCTTTCCTTTTAACAAAATTGAATGGAACTCTGAGATCAGCAGCTCGACTGTAAAAAGAACCCCAGAGGCTATAAAACTCACTGCCGTAAAATTTGCTGGCATAGTACAGTCTTATTCTGGCTAAATAAAATGTTACTGGCTTCTCCTTCAACCAAATGACTGCATGAGCAGAGTTCATGACAATAGTAATGCTAGAATGAGAGAGGCCAGTCTTCAGGGGAACCCATAGACTCTAATTTAAGTGTCCTCTGCCTGCTTAACTAAATCAATAGCACTCACTCCAAAGAGCAGAAAAGGTCCCCTCTGTACAGAAAACATCTTGATCCACTATCGCCGATCAGGCGTACATACATTCTTGGTGTGGATCCAACATTTGCTTTTCGTGGACTGAGTGCATAACTGTAACTGTAGTCCATATGTGAGGATTAAATGCAATTTGAAGACAATATGTGTCCCCCGGTTTAAAAGAAAGCAATCTAAGAACAAAACAATAAAACTAACACAAAAGCTTATTGATGAACTGTCCACATTGTCCCGATAATGTCACAAGACACAAAACAATAATGTCTAGCCTGGTACTAAATGATTTTTTTTGTTATTTTCTTAACAAAACCTGCATTCATTGTTTAGCCTGCAGGTCCTGCAAGTGGTGCTGTACAGGCTGTGCAGGTCAGTCTGCCTTTCCTGACAATAAAACAGAAACAGGCTACAGGTCACTGTGGCGGAGGGTGAATGGGAAACACAGATAAGTGGCTGCACTCACAGGAAGCAGTACTGTCAACTGAATCGTCCACAGTGACAAGGATGGGTAACTGAGCCAGAGCAGTCCCTCTCTAGCTTCAAAAACCTGGATTCATCTGTTCAGAGAGCATCTCCTCTCATAAAGACATGCAAAACCATGAAGCATTCCTTATGGTGACTGGTGGTTTAGGTGTTGTCCCTACAATCAGAAGGCTGTGAGTTTTAATCCTGCTAGTGGCACCACTGAGCTACCCTTAAGTGAGGTGCCCTCCCCATACAGCCCCCCTGACGCTATGATCCTGGCTGCCTGCTGCTTTACTTGATGAATGGGTTAAATTCCCACTGTGCTGTTCTGTGCTGTATTCACATGCGACAAATGGTCACCTCACAAATACACTTCTATCTTCTTGCACTACTCCTGAAGATCGTAGAATGCTTCCTCATACTGTGAGCTGCTTTGGAAACATGCGTCTGCCCAATTAATGTAACGTAATGATGAGATGTTCCACCTACAGCAGTCTAACACCTCGTATGAACTAAGACGGACTCAGGAAAGAGACACGAAGTATGTGCAAGCCTGGAGCAGCTCAGACTCCGTGCTGAAGAGGGAAAGTTGTGTGTGTTGGCACAGTTGGTCTCCGTGGCGGCGTTAAGCCCCGTAATCGCTGCGCCACCCGCGGCAGCGTGATCTGTCCCTCCGCTCCGTCTCTGCAGATAAGTTGGGCGACCTGACAGGAACATAGCCCCCCTCTACTCTCCCCCTCCCTTCCCCCTGTCTCTAGGCTACTCTGAATACATAAAAAAGCAAGAAACAAGCTGGACCGTATATGGTGGCTCCGGTCGTGCGCATATCTCACCGACTGGCCTTTCGCACAAAGTAGGAGAGAGCGAAGTCCACGTTGTCGTCGAGCCAAGCCTCCATCCTTTCTCTCTCGGGGTGCAGAGGCTCCATGTCGCGACGAGACATTCAGTCCCGAAATGTCATCAGCACGGGGCTCTCCGAGGAGTGGGAGGAGAGGAGAGAGACGGTCTGAACGCGGAGGTGATAAAACCGGAGAGACCAGCACAGCCGAGTCACTTGTCAACATCGCGTGCACGATACTGACCTCTGCACGCGGCTAGATCTCTCTCTCTCTCTCTCTCTCTCTCTCTCTCTCTCTCTCTCTCTCTCTCTCTCTCTCTCTCTCTCCCCTCTCTCCACAGCACACCAAGCGAGCTCACACGTGCTCACTCTACAGCTTCTACTACCGAACCGCTACATTCTAACAGTAAAAGTACATTTATTTATTTCTAAACAACAATAATAAAGTTTTCCTCCCCCAAGAACGGTACAAAGCCATCAAGCTGTCACTGATCTACAAGCAACTACGTAATCAAAGGTGCCTATAATTTTAAGTCTGCGTACCACACTTTATCTAAATGTTAGTTCAACAAAAAATGACTAATAACTTCAGGATAAGGAATTCTCTGCAATTTCTCTCATGCTTTTCCACAGACAAGTCAAAGCATTTATAGCCAATCTCCACTCTTTGTAAGAGTGACTGCATTTCAGTTAGCCGTGGTGACTTGTGTCTCACAAGGCCTTGCTGGGCATTTTTGTCATTTATGCACACAACAAAGCATTTGTCAAGGATATATTAGATTATTAGGGTTTGCCAGGAATGGAGATCATAATTAAAAGAATATTGCACAGTGGCAGACGAGGTGATCCCAAAGAGTCACATTTAAAAGCTATCACTGTGTTCAATAACAGGATCCTGACAGCCTCCCCGTCCTGCCAGCGTCTGCTCAGAGGGGTGTAGCCTTACTAGCAGATGGTGCATCTTTTTCTCCAGAGAGGAGCGGACACTTTGGAGACATATGTGGTCTCTTGGGCACAAATGTGACTCCACCGATGGAGAAGGATAATGAGGGCCCTTTGGGCATATAGTGACTCAGACAATATGCAATTAATATGATTCGATTGGGGGGGAAATGCTCAGTGAGTCATATTTATATTATTTTTCCTCTTCCCCATTTTGAAATCACTATTACTAGCTGACCATGTTGGAGATAAAGATAGATAAACAGACACACACACATACATACATACATACATACACACACACACACATATATATATATTATCAGTGTTAACATGCTGCGTTAACGTGAGACTCTCATCGGGCGACAAAAAAAATCACCGTTAATCTATTCACAAAGTTGGGTTGGGAGCTGGGTCTATACTACGTAAGCTATGATGACTTTCACCTTGATATT
>JBBPDE010000011.1:4956170-4968185 GCA_037974605.1 Nannopetersius ansorgii
TCTCTGTACAATATTCAATTTTTCATGAGGATCTGAAACCAATATCTCTGACAAATATGCAAACATTTCAAAGTGACTGTTTTACAACAATGTACTTCAAAATGATTTTCCATTGTTGAGGCTGATGCTCGAACATTTAGAATGAGCCAAACCAGCGCTAGGAAATTCCTTCTGTATCTTATTAGGCTGCCTTCAGGCCACAGTGCTACTTAGTGAACTTTCTTCACCCTGACACCCCCTCCCAAACTCACCCTTGCACACTGACAAGAATGAATGCTCCCATATGAATAAGTGAAGGTGGAAAAGCAGGCTTGGTTTATATCTTACGTGTTTTAGTCATTATCCCTCAGCTCACTGTGACACTGCTATTTCATTTCTTATCCAAACACTGCAGTGACCATCAAAGCCACGAAATGTACTAGTAGCTTTAAATCATCTGAAACTATTCAGTCTTACACACAGATTTCATAAGTTAATATTAGTGCCATTATGTGTGAAAGCAATAATGAGAATACACAGCCCCATACATTGATAAATCAATAGAATGGTCTTGAGGAGAAAAACAGAAAGAGGCGATAGTTGAGGGAGAAAATGAGTGTAATATATCTACCACGGTGTAGTTTAAATATTCAAATATGTCATTGGTTATCAGAGTGACATGGATTCCTAAGGATCAAATTGTTCCAAACCCTGTAAAACTGATTCAATAGAGCAAACACTTTCACATTGATTTATTAAATATAGTCTGGAATCAACATTTGTCATTTTATAAAGTGTTGTTCTTTTATTCAATACTAGCGTCATATGAACAAAAAATGTGGCAAAAAAAAGAATTAAGAAAACTATTACATTTCACTGTAATTTGGTGTAGCAATGTTTTATTCTGAGTTATTCTGGAACATTTATTTGGCTAATTCATAGTTTTGTGACAATGTAAAGCAAAGTGAAAAATGACCAAAATGGAGGTACAAAGTTTTGTTCTCACAGTGATAATATATAAGTGAGACGAGTTCTCTTTTACCTCAAATAGGATTTTAAAATCCTCTGAAATGTGATTTTTAGGGCAGAACCAAAGCCAACCAAGATTCTCAGCCCCAGATAACTGGTAAAATATAGATATAATGATGGCATGATAGTACGAAGCGGTCCCTTTCTATTCTGAAAGGAAATTAAATATGCATGAAAAATTATGCAAATAATGCTTTAATGCCTTTAGTGGCTAGACTATAACGGCACACACTTCCAAGCAATACGTGGATCTCGCACTGCACGACATTTACTTAAAGTGTGTGCCACAGTATATAGCAAGTATTTTAGCATATATTTGTTCTGGGCACTAGATATTCTATTTTTTTTAAGTCATGAAAATCCAGATTTTTGCTATCTCACCACAATAACAGCAAATCTAAAAATAGAGATTAAGATCTTTTCTACACATGTAGCAAATGATTTTTTCTCCAAAATAAAATTATACACAGTGTATGCAATGCTAACCAATTAGATGTGGTTAGATGTAATACGTTTGATCCTGTTCAATAATAAAAATTTTAAATATACTGTGCATAAATCGAAATTTCATGATCTATCTGTGCCCATCATAATAGTGTGTGATACTGCCAGTGCAGTACTTTATTAGAAGCACCAACAGGAACTAAATAATTAAATAAGTAGGTGTCATTTCCCTACACAGACAATGGCAAGACTGATACCTTTGAAAACATTATACATATATGTATAATGGAGTTAACATGAATGCCTCTGTTCAAGTTCATTCAATTCATTCAATTCAAACACAGCCCTTTGTGGGTTCATAAAAGAGCTCACTACAATGTGTTCGGAGGATGAATAAGAAGAATACAGAGGAGGGAAACCTTTACTTGAGCTTTACATTTTTGTTTTGCAACATCTCCTGGTTCTGGAGTCCTAGCACAATGATGACAAAAGCATGAGCAGTAGAAAGCTGATGTGTTGATATGGCATCATTCATCCACAGAAGTGCAGAAAAGATATTGGGTTCTTGTTTTGTCAAAATCTTTGGAAAAATACAGCAGTAAACAAAAGGCAACTTCAATGGCAATGGAGAAAAAAACCTGTCCCTCCACCAGAAGTGAACCATTAACCATATTCTGAATCCTGCTTAATCACCATTACATTTACGGCTTTTAGCAGATGCTCTTATGCAGAGCGACATACATCAGTGCTTAAGTAGTCTACTGTTCTTCATACCTGTAAAACTAAATCCAAATCAACCTTTGTTTAGGGTTTAGCTGCCAGCTAAGTTACATACCTTCACAAACCATGTCAAAAAGAAAAAGTCAGATGTTAATACACAAGTAAGGAAAATCAGTTCCTTCATATATTTCCATTCAGTTTGTTTTAAGGTCAACAAATACTGATAATTCATAGTTGGTTTACTTCTCACAACACGGTACACACAATAATTTTTTCTTAAATTTAAATAATAAAATATCTCCTCTTTTACTGACAAACATCAATGTGGTAATGATTAAAAAATTTTTTAAAATGTCTCCATGTTTCAATGAGCTGGCAATGAAAGATACGCATGTAAAATGACAAAAATAGTATGTAAATTCATGTTTTTGCTGTCACCAGCAATAATGGGCCTTAGAACGGGTTTAACGCAGAACATGGGTATAAATTAACCCTATACTAAGTTAACCATAACTTTTTTCAGTATGAAGTCCATTGTGTTAAGTGCTTACTACAATGAGATTACAAGTAATTTGTGCAGCAAATAAAACTTAGGAGCAGACTGGAACTCATTCTGTCACTTTGGTTCATTCAGTCATAGCATTATCTACACAGTGGCTTCTATTATAAGTGTTTCTGTTCTTACCTCAGTATAGGGAAGCATTTCAGAATTATAGTATATAGTACTCAAGTGTACATTAGAGATGAAGCAATAGCTTCCCTTTAAGGCTGCAAGGAAACATAATAACCTCATCTCTAAGTGAATGGAAGTTAGGAGAATACAAAAAAATATTGATTGATATTTATTATCAATTATTTATTGATTATTTATTAAAACTGGTAACACTTTCTCCCCAGGTATGGACAAAGAATATTTTCATTACATTAATTTTAGTAATGTTCTTGGTGCTTCTTACTAACTGTGCCTAATAACTGTTTAGTTACACATTAATAACACATATGTAAGCACTGATATTCACTGGAACAGCTGGATTAGAGTAGTAATGCTTATGCAAAACACATGTTAAAACATTTCTTTTCTTTTCTTGCAATTTCATAAACCTATATTAGGATACACTTATGCACATCCATTAACAATGAAATTAATATATTGGTGAAATTACATCAACTGTACCAATGTAATGCATCTGTAACAGTGTTTACGTCACCAGTACTTACATCTAAATGGTTTTAAATGGTTTTTAGAGTTGCTATTACAGAAGGATCCCTTTCTTTAAGGATATACTGAAAGACATTCTCTGAATGGATAATATTGTACCGCTATGATTGCTTTGCCCTTCGAATGAACAGCTTTTTTTCTCAAAAGGTTATCACTAAAGCAATCTTTTTAATTGTCTCCCCAACTACTCTTTCTTTGGCTTTGTTATGGTAATGCTGAATGCATAAAATGCTAACTCTGATTTAGATTTTTTTTAACCTCAGACTTTGTCCATGAGCAAACATGATATTAAAAGGACAGTTTATTTGCATACATGGTCCCTGGGAAAGCTCTGAAGGATAACAATGGAATGTAATGATTTTCTTGGGGTTTTTTGAAAGAAGCTGCTCTGCCAGTGTACCACCAGCCGAATAATGCCCTGCTAGATCATTCTGAGAAGAAAAATGTTGCATAATCTTTAGCTATTATTGTTGACAACAAACATTATATTGTTACATTCTGAATAGCACATTATGTAGCTTCAGCGAAATTCCCCAAAGCATTATTTAGGGCATTTTAAAGAAAGTAGTCCAAACTGGGTAATATTTGTAGCTTGCCAAAAATATTATTGGAATTAGGCTCAAGTATGAGCTATTGTTTGGTATACATGTGCTTATCATTCTGGCAGTAATACAGCATCAGCACAGCTGTAAGGTCATCAAACCGGGCTACCGAGTGCCACCACTAGCAGCATATATTGTGAGAAAGGTTCCTAAATTATGCACATATGAGGCTAAAAAAGCCTTGTATTAATATAGAAACTTTAATGTGGAGGATCTTTACCCATATTGAGGTATATTTCATGCTTCAGTACCAAAAAGATTGACATAAAAAATGTTCTGCCTCTTTTAATCTTTTACAATTAAACAAGCTGTCTTTGTTACTGCACCATCAAAACTGACAAATGCAAGCAATCGATTTTGGTTGGGGCGGCCCTCATTAAAGTCACAAGATATTTAGATGGGTTCTTCACTCTAAAGGACCCTTTTGGCACTTTCATTTTTAAGTTTGTAATGCAGGACATGCTCTTTCTTGCTCTTTTTTGTAAATGTTGGGATTTTGACAGAACTGCTCTTCTTCCTGTTGCAAAGTTGTATTCTATCACACTGAATGCTTGTTGGTAAGTTTTGTCTGGTATGAGTAGCGAGCTATCATTTGGATATATTGGGATCATTTAGATCTACAAAATAAGAGTTTTGCTTACTTGTATACTCCGGGCCGGTAGTCTTTCAAATATAATTTACAGGAGAGGATTTGTGTGCAAACAGTAGACAAAGCAGATCTCTGTTCTCTCTGAAAACAACTGGAAAAGCTGAATTTCATATACTGTATGCTGGAAAGAGACCATTAATGACAGCAGGTAACATGACTAATGATCACACGGTATAAGAGAAGCTTCACTACACACATTAAACACACTGAAAACACACATTATAATGTTATCATTACCAACACACGGCACCCAGACAGCACAACCAAAGCCTCTCTTTTTTAAAAAGCTTTCTTAAAGATAAGTCACCATTGTGTTTCTTAAGTTTTTTTAATTATCATTGTTAACTGGAATTTGGTCCCACTTTTCGTTTTGCCAAATTCCAAAGCGAAAACATTCTTTAATATCATTGAAATATTTGAGGTTGAGTTGTATGGGGAGAGAGAGCAGATGAGTGAGATGCCTTAAAAGTGTTGCTTTTTCTCTTTGTGTTGTTATGTTGTGTAACTTAGCCAGCAGTAACTTGTTTGTTGATTTAGGTATATACAGGTTTAAGAAAAGTTGTGGACTACTTTAAGCACTGATCACTCTGGATAAGAGTGTCTGCTAAATGCCGTAAACGTAAACGTGTTGCAATGTCACAGCTATGAATAGTAAAAAAATCTAGAGCAACAAATCATTCTTGCAGAGCATACAACAGACTCATAAACAAATATAGTGTCTAAATAAAGACACTAAAGTTCATGTCAGTTACAAAAAAGATGTGTCACTGTTTATTGTGGTTTAATTAAAAAATAATTAACAATTACTGAATGTGGCCATATGTGCTTTTCCCATCTGTTTTTCAGAAGATAGCAGTTTGGTCCATCCATTTTCAGCCATCCTTAACCATAAATGGCCTTGTAATAGCAAGTTAATGCCCCCATGGATTAGCAGTAAAACACGACATGCAAAACGAAGAGAGTCAGAAGAGGCGATAGTTCGATATACCACTATGAGTAGATTTTTTTTTTTTTTTACACAACTTGTTTTTGTGTATCTCAAAACACTGGTATTGTAGTAATCATTCAATCACACTTCTTACAGAAAATGCAATCTTAACAAGTAATCTAGTGATACTGGATGATAAACACTGTGTATGGAAATACTATAAAATCAATGTTGAAATTTAATAAATCTGAAAATCCTTTTTCTTTCATTTTACTGTAATCCAGGCTGAACCCACCCATATCTGTGGGAAGGTATTCTGAGCAGAAGTTGCAGCATCATCCCATACATTATTCATGCATTGCAATTACAAATATTTGGAGCAATACAGGTCAATTGCCAGTACCTAGTTATGCCTCTGCTTGGAGTAGAAGCCCCCCAGGTGAGTCTTGCATCACTATTGGCATCAAAATTATACAGACTGCATAATTTACATGTCAAAACATTTCAGGCCTCAACCGCAGAAGTCATTAAATTGTTTGAACAAATTGACAATAAAATTGCCTGCCATATGAAACCATTTCACAGTTTCTACAAAAACCATTTAATGAGCACGTTGTAATCACTGTTCATTCTTAGTAATAAAAAGTAGGTTCAATGCACAGGAGATTTTACCTCACAGGTTTTCATCCCACACAAAATACACAAAATAACTAAAGAACATTGGAAATCATTGGCTGGGATAAACTGTTTTGTTGTTGGTCATTTATTCTTTGCACATACTGTTGCCTATATACCGTTTTCCATGTAGTTTTTGTTGTAAAATGATTTCATATTTATAACTATATTCATAATTTCATATTATTTCAGTGTCTCAGAGGTCATTTCAGCATTAATTAGACCATACCCTTTCAGTAAATGCTTTGTGATTAGATTTGCCACAGTCAATTAATCAGGAGAGAAACTATAAGGTAGGAAAAGGTTATCTTAATTCTAGCCCCCTCCTTTATGGATATTCTTCCAAAATGACAGTGATCTGCATGTCTTCTTTACACCGAGGCAGCAATTCTGTTTGAAATGTAATTTCTGTACTCAGCTGTTGGTGGTCTTACATACTTTATCATAAATATTCTAATTTTAATGATTACATGTGCAATTACACTGCGTCTTCCATATGGAAAGATTATAAACATCAAGCAAGTAAATCACAACATCAGATACACATAACAATGATAACTAAATAATTCACTGTGGTTCCATATACCAGATAGCGTGGAAAAGCAATGCTTGTGAATACTTGTCAAAAGGAAATGCTTTTTATGTAAACCAAACATCAAGTGCAACTGATGAATAGCTTTTTTACACATTATTTTATTTTCACTCTCTTATCCTCAAGGCACGGACATCTTCAGTCATCTGCCTTCAAACTAAACAACTTAGAGGTTTAGCAGAAAGCATATATCTCCCTTTCATAACTTTTCTTATTATGTATAGAGTTGTTATATTTTAGGTCCTGTACACCAAACAGCTATAACATAAAAATATAGTGTAGGTCTCCCTCATGTTACCAAAACATCTCTGAGCAATCCAGAGGTCCACAAGACCTCTGAAGGTGTTCTGTTGTATCAGAACCACGATGTTAGTAGCAGGTCACATAGCAGAAGTGAGGTGAGGCCTCAATGGACTTGTTTGCCCATCAAATCCTACAGGTGCTATAACTGACTGATATCTGGGGAATTTGGAGGCCAAGGCAACATCTTGAACTCTTTGTCATGTTCCTCAAAGCAACAATTTTTACAATGTGCAGGACTCACATTGTATCAGTAATGGCTTAATCATACAAAAGATTATTTAAGTATATTTACCTGGAGAAAAGGGAAACCCATGTAAATATGAAATAATTAAATAATAGCATAGCTCATACCATCATTTTAATAGAATGCCAGATTAAAGGTTGTGCTGGCAGGTCTACCATCTGAAATAGTGTAGAAGGCTTTGAGCTAACTTCTATTAACCAAACTGTGTCTTTGCTGCTACACACCTTGGAATTGCATTAGCAATACTGCGGCCTCCACAGTTCACCACTGCCTGATATTTAGCAGATTTCTCCCAGAGGGTTGAACTCTCCAAATATCTTTCTAAAGACCAAATTGAAAAAGGAGACTTAAAATGTACCTGAAGGTCAGAAAAACCTTCACAGATGGGTAGCATCCTGTCTCCCATGTCATTCACTACAATTCCCAGTGGCTGAATTAGTCCAATACAGTGTCTGTTTTTACCATTGAAGGAAAGCAGCATAAGCGTGGAGAGGAAACAGAGAAGCAAAGAAAAAATCCATACAGAAATACAGGATTCTATCCATTACAAAATAATAACCACCTCGACATATGTGTATGATAGTCCAGACAGAAATGGGATGCTACAATTAAACCTTCAGGTCTATTGCTTCTAACATAATGAGTGACGTGATTAAAATAAACTTGCTTTAATCCAATTCAGAGAGCACAGCTGGATATCAAATAAGTTAGCTGACAGTTGGATTCCAAAGGAGCACGACTGATGTCAGAGTCTCTGGATGGATAAGATGGGCCTCCTTCTCCCCTATCACTCCGTGCTAACCAGTGATACATCTGATATAAAAAAAAACTTTCCAAAAGTAGCCTTGGACTTGTGGATGCTTCTTGTTACTTGAAGAAAGTATGTGTTACACTTCACCCATCTAGCAACGCTGGCATTACGTGACTGAGGGAATTATTCATTAATTTTCTGTAACCGCTTAATGCTAACTAGGGTCGCAGGTACCCGAAACCCATCCTGGAGTCACCCTGGGCAGAGTGCCAGCCCAACGTAGGGTGCGCGCACACACACACACACACACACACACACACACACACACACACACACACACACACACACACACTGTTGGACCTTACTGAGGAAGTCCTAGCTAGCAATTAACAATTAAACAGGATAAACTGAATATAAATAATCTATCTGTAAAAGTGGTGTTTGAAAGTCCAATGGGTCTCCACTCCACAAAGTGTGTCTAATATAATTCACTTAGCAACTCAGCTTGAAGAAAGGGAAAGGCTATTGAGCCTATCACTGTGTTTGGAGACAGTCGAGGGAAATGTAATGATGCAAAAATGTTAAATGCAAATTATTTCAGGCCCCCAGATTTTATTATTATGGAAATGTATCAGTGAGGTCCAGTGTCTCAGGCGTACAGTTAGAGGAAAGAGAAAGTGAGACAGGAAGCCAACCAGACAGAACAACACACACATATACACTAATATACACTAATGGAGAGATATACACTAATGACACTTATGACATAATATTTCATTATTACTTATAACTGCTACTGATGCTGTACAACAATATATGCTATTTTTTAGGTACTGTTCTCATTCTATAGATATTTACTTCTTGTGCAATAGATACAATATTTCATCTCACTCGGAATACTACCTCCTGTGCAAGCTATGCAATCTTATTAGTACTGTACTTAATACATAAATATATATATATATTAGAAGTGGGCATAGATTCATTTTTTTTATCTAGATTAATCTCATTGTAATCTTGAGATTAATCTAGATTAAAATGCCCCCCCAAAAAACACATGATCCCAATGCCTGTTTTTATAGTGTAAACCATAAATATGCCTCCAAATGTTCTCCCAGATCATTTTAATTTCATTTGGAACTCAGTTTAATACATAACCCTTAAAGAAAATGTTAATATTAACCCAAGGTTTAAATACGGAAAAGTCAGGAATGAGAGAGAGCGAGAGAGAGTAAGAGAGAGACAGAGAGAGACAGAGAGAGCGAGAGAGAGACAGAGAGAAAGAGAGAGAGAGATACAGAGATACAGAGAGAGAGATACAGAGAGAGAGATGATCGCACGAAGGAGAGAGAGAGAGAGAGAGAGAGAGAGAAAGGGAGAGAGAGCGAGAGAGAGACAGAGAGATGCAATATTCCACTATATTATTATAGTACTCCTGTTGAAACCCTTACCTTTCTTTAGGTGTATTTAACTCTAATCTAAAACTATGACTTCATTTTTTCATTTTATTTTTATAAATCTTTGCAGTATGCATCTCTGGGCTAGCCCTAAACGTAATCCTGTTGTATTGATACAATGACAATAAAGCATCTGTCTATCTAGTCTCAGAGATGGACCAACACAATAAATAGCAAAACCGTTGTTACACATTCAAAGCCAACAACAGAACAAAAGACAATGACTAAAGACTGCTGTCTTTTCTCCAGAGGTGCTTAATTCTCTTATCCTTTTCCCTGAATGGGGGGAAAAAGTGTGCTTTTGGAAGCTGCTGGCCCCTCTGTCCACATCTGGTTCTTATATCTGCTGACCTTGTGTCTTCCACTGTATCCAAGTATGGCCTCTTCATTGTCAGTGTTCTCTGATGGGCTGGAACTAAATAAGCAAAGCTGTGTGAGAAAAAAATGACCCACATGACAGATTTTGACAAGGGCAGGTGTTCAAATACTCAAGAAAAATGTCATCATATGGCAATAAAAATACCTTGAGGCCAGTGTTCATCTACAGTACTGTGTAAAGTTTTAGGACCTTGAGAATATTACACTTTAAAAGCTATTTAACTGGGAAGTAAGCACGTAAGCCGGGTATTAATTGTAGTTCAATCATTTAATACCTTTTTTGGCAAATCAGTACTTCATTAAATGAATAGGTGTCCTATTAAACAAACTCATGGGATGTTTCAGTAAGTATATAATAGATATATAACCTCTGCATAACACACACATACATCTCTTTTACAAAATATTTCTTTAAAGAATAACCAACTGAAAGGTTGGTTCTTCTCTGTCAGCTTCCTAAAGAACTTCCTAAAGAACCAAGGAGCAAGACACAGCAGTTTACCCAATCTTGCTTTTATAATATTTAGGCCTAAATGTAATTATGTATTTTATTTCAAACTTAATTACATTTACTGTCTCAGCTTCTCACTCTTGTCTGTTTTTTTTAACTAAAATGAAAAAAGCATGAAAAAAGTGTAAAACTATGTAAATTGTAAATTATGTAATTTACTATGTAAATTATGCTTATTCATACCACAAAACAAGACCACATATATAAAAATACCTTTCAACTGAAATCCAAATCAAATGTTTTTCTGCAACGTATGAACATAATAGAATTTTCTTTTTCAAAATCTAGGAGCAAAAGAATTGTCAGGCTTCTGGTACCTAATTAGTGTGGAGAGACACACCACTGAGAAACAGGTTAGACACACACACATTCATATGCACTATACATCATTTTAATCCGCAAATGGTTTTCTCCATAAGTCTCTTATCTTTGTGTGCTGAAGACTCTCTTGAGGGTAATACTACCAACACAAAGAGTTAGCATAAAGCTGACTTAAGCTGTAAAATATTTGAAAATCCCAGCTGAAGAGTTGTTTCGCCAAGACACCTGCAGGGAATTTATAGTACTCTAAGAGTCTCCTGTCCTCCAAAAAATACCTTGGTCTTCCACATGCCACAAAATGAATCATGCAAAGAGATCCTCTCATATCACTTTTTGGAAAGTCAACCAGTCTTTATAAGAAAGTAAAGGATGATCCAAACATTGTCAAACCTCTTCTTTTATCAGTCAGACAGTGGCACATCACAGAGATGGCAAGCTTGAGGAATTTAAAGGCAGAATGCCAGTTCAGCCTTTTATTTATTTATTTTTTTACTGCTCCACCTCCGTCTGGAAATCATATATCACAAGAAACACGCATCGAAGATTCTGCCGCAGTGATATTGTATCACCCACTGCTCAGGTTTTAACCATCCCAGTTCACACAAACACACTGGTAAAAACTTACGATTCTAGAAAAATCCAATGAAAACAACTGTACAACAGAAAATGATAGAACTTCCTTTATTTCCTTTATTTTTTCCTTTATTTTGCCAAATCTGGCAGCAAAACAAGCAGAGCCCCACTACCAGCCAGTGGATCCACACCATGAGGCTGTTAGGATCTCGCCTTTATATTCTTGGGTCCCAACTCATGAAACCTGAGGTCCACTTCTTTAGCTTGGGCTACTGTATACCAGGACAGCCGCTAACCAAATATGATCAGTGTGTCTTCTTTGGCAACCTGGGTGTTCAATTCTGTGTTACAGGATATGTTTTTAAAGAAATACACTTTAAGCAAAAGACAAACATAGAGAGAAACACTACATTATATGTGTGTCATATCCATAGTTCTGTTATATATTATATGCAATATGTATGATTTCTAAAGCTACCATAACACACATACGGACACACACACACACACACACACACACACACACACACACACACACACACACACACACACACACACACACACCCCCCACACACACACACACACACACACACACACACACACACACACACACACACACACACACACACACACACACACA
>JBBPDE010000011.1:5007268-5028596 GCA_037974605.1 Nannopetersius ansorgii
TGTGTGTGTGTGTGTGTGTGTGTGTGTGTGTGTGTGTGTGTGTGTGTGTGTGTGTGTGTGTGTGTGTACATGTGTTTCCAGGCCCTGAGCAACAAGAGCCAGCACAGTATCTCCTACACACTGTCAAGGAGTCATTCTGTTATAGTGGAGTACACACATGACCCTAACACAGATATGTTCCAGGTGAATACTGCTTTATGCTGCTTCATGGTTTTGATGAGATCATAAATGCCACATTTCGTTGTCTTATCTACACAAAAGTTAATGTTCACATTGTTTTGTAATATATTGCCTAGCAATGCACTTTACTATGATACACCAACCTCTTGAGTTCTAAAATAAATATAGCCTATCAAAAGTTTTGGGGCAATTTTTTTTTAAATTTTTCACATTCTTGTTTTGTTTTAACTGTTCATTTTAAATTTAAGGTCTAAACCTCTTTGTGCTTAAAGTTAGAAATAATAAATCTTATTTACAAAAAATGTGTTGAAAAGATGCTTGCCCCCAAAGTTTTGACAGGCAGTGTATCCTTGTATCCAATCTCAAAATATTAAGTTGCCAAAAGACTGTTTTGAACAATTTCTTTTGGTTCCATAGAGACAAACTGGTTCTTTAGGAAACCATTTTGAAAATGATGTGTGAGAACTTTAAGTTCACACATAACATTTTTTCCTAGAACCATACATCCATACATCATTTAGGGACCTTTATTTTGTGGAATGTTTGTATAATAAAACTGTTACTTCCAGTAAAGAACACTGTGTTGTTTTCTCCCATTTGACTGTTACCTGGATCACAGATCGGCCGTTCCACAGAGAGCATGATTGACTTTGTGGTGACGGACACGGCGGGCAGTAGCAGTGGTGGAGGTGGACAGTGTCAGGGTCAAGGTGGTGCAGGAGGAGACGGGGGCCAATCAGCCCAGAGCACAATCTCACGCTACGCTTGCCGCATCATGTGTGAGCGCAGCGCTCCCTACACCGCCCGCATCTACGCTGCCGGCTTCGACTCCTCTAAAAACATTTTCCTTGGGGTGAGTCAGAGCACTAATCACTGACACTGCCAAAACAGAGCAAAAAACAATCTAAATTAAACAACAGTTTCACAAATAGACTTCTTTACATAGAATAACAGTGAAGCGTGCAGTTATTTTTTTGAACAGTGATTCATTTGAATTGTTGACAATGGAGCGGTTGCGGAGACTTGAACAGCACCCAAACTGCTAAGCCAACTAAGGCAATATTTCTGCGTGAATCAGGAACAGTGGCTTGGATTCAAGTTTATTTCACTTCATTGCTGCTTGAGATATATAGCTCTTTTCAAGCTGTTTGGAAGTTGGAGTGTATCATATTTCAGTGAATGAAATTCACCAAGAAACAGGACATTTTAATTTCAGTCACTCTGTAATTACAGACGATGATTACAACCAATAATTTTGCACTCCATTTGCATTTTGCCATGTAGTGATGCATGTACACTATGTGGTCAGAAGTATGTGGACACCTGACCACCACACAATTGAGCATTATTATGGAGTTGCCCCCTCCTTGTAGCAATAGCAGCCTCTACTCTTCATGGGAAGGGTTTCCAGAGGATTTTCTACACCAAATTCTTCAAACTATGTTTTCACCGACATTGCTTTGTGCCCAGAGGTGCAGGGCCTTTCCAAAAGTTGGCAGCATACAGTAGTGTAAAAATTCTTTGAATGCTGTGATGTTAACTTTATCCTTCATTGGGGCTGATGTGCTTGGTTTTATATACCTGTTGGTTTTATCATATATATATATATATTTGTCATATTGGTGCGAGCAAGGAGGACGCAATTGCGAGAGAACTTCAGAAACAGAAATTTATAATCGATACCTAGAACAAGGTAGGAGCTAATGAGCTCCGAACGAAACAAGTCCACAAACTGAAAAGGTGCTTTGAGAGTGCCTCCACTCTCTGCTGGGCAGGGGTTTAAGGGTCGGGCAGCTGAGTTGGTCCCAATGCATTTAGGCACACTCTAAGGTGGCCAGAAAGATTCAGCTCAATTTTCAGCGGTCGTCACGAAGGGGGCCTCCCCTCTAACAAGCTGGGCAGCTCAACCAGTCACGTCTGTGGGGAAACAGAAAACACACACACAAAGACAGAGGGGGACCGACCACAATGATGCTCTATAGCAGCTTTAACCTTGGCTTCAGTTCTCAGACTCGGTCCGCAAGCCGTCTGCCACATGAAGCGTGAGCCAAGGAGGAGAGGAGAGCAGATGATTAAGAGACCATGTCTGTGCTCGCTCCTAAAACTGAGCTAGACTAGAACTGAAGTTCACAGAAGCGAGCGAGTGAGGGTTGGTGATGGGTGACCACATGCCTGCTGTTCTGGACCAGGCAGATTTTCTTTGACACGCACAAGTGGGGCTCGACACGAATCACCCATCGTGAACTCGAACTCACACTGATGTCATTTCTGATGGGACGAGGGATAAGGCCTAGTACTTGTGTACTAGTACTCTGGTGATGGAGGCTGCTGAGGGCATGGCCGAGGCAGACCAGACGTGACAGTTATCAGTGGCTATGGGTAAAACACTTTGAATAAAATAATTTGGAGGGGTGTCGCCACATACTTGCATCTATATAGTGTATGTATTAACTCTTTCTCTTAGCTTTCTTTTTAAAAATTGTTTCCCAAACACATCACTGAAAAGGTTTGTCCTGCGGATAACACCACAGTCTCACATAGAGAAGCCTGAAGGTGTGCTTCCATTCCAGACAGGAATTCCATTTCTATATTGTATAAAACTTTCAGCTACCAGTTACCTTGAATAACATATATGTTTAGGTAAATGTGCTACATAGCTGTGAAAACTTTCTTAGTGATCAGTAGCAGATGTAACAGTATTCGGTGGCCCTCTCCTCATCTACTGACAGATGTGAAAAAACAGGTTTGAGTTCCCAGATTTAATATCGCCTTCATCAGTGTTGGATACACTGGATTTTAGAAGGTCTGTCTGACTTGTTGTTGCATCATACTAATCTATTATGGTGGATTTCTTCAAGAACCTACTCTTTCAGCTTTGACGGGCTCAACTAAACGGGGAATAGTTTTAGCACAAGGCAACAATCCGTAGTGAAGACCTTTGCTGATAAAATGCATTGTATTGTAGACGGCAATTTTTGTGATTTGAAATTCTGAAAATACTACATATAGACTCAAATATCAACACTAGAATTCTCTAATAATTACAGTCAATAAAGGATCTGATCTCAAAATCGTTTTTCAGATTATTTATTGGTGCCAATACTGGCTAAACAACACATTAATGATTGGTTCCTGATGTCTGTCCAGAACTGTTGTTATTTACTGCGATGAGTGGCAGAATTTCTTTTTGCATATAAGTATCAGTAGGGGCAGCTGGTGGCTTAGTGGTTAGGTAGTTTACCTGCAATCACAAGGTCATGGGTTCATATTCCAAGATGGCTAGTGGCACCACTGAGGTACCCTGAGCAAGGTACCATCCCCATACACTCTTCCCCGGGCGCTGTGTGCCTGGCTGCCCGCTTGGTGAATGGATTAAATGCAGAGAAGGAATTTCATGCTGTTCACACTGTGTGCTGTGGTGTGTTCGCGTATGTCAAAAATGGTCACTTTACTTTATTACATGGCCTCGTACTGATATCCCTTTGTCACGTGGAGAGGGATGAGGAGTGTGACAGCTCAGTCAGTTAAGCTGCATCTGTGCGTGTGCGGCATTTGAAAACATGCTGCCCTTCACATGCTTTGAGGGAGACCATATGTTAGGATTTATAGCGCAGTGTTGCTGTTGGTAATTGGTAGCGAATGGCATGGGGAGAAAGTATTTTCAACAAATCAGACATACAGACAAATTAGCTTTTCAAACGGGACCCACCAAAATGAGGCAGGCTGTGAGCGTGTAGAGCAGTGTTTAATCCCAGTCAGCTGTTGTTTTTCATTTAAATAATGGTAAGCTTCAGCTTTTCATTTCTGTCAATTCATTGTAACTTGGCATCTCGAATATTTTTGAAGTGTATAGATGTTTCCAACTTAAATTTAACCAAAGTGTGCAGGTTCACAAAGAAGTATTATTAAGTTGAACTCGTTGAACTGGTTGAACTTCCTTCGGGAATATCGCTACAGCATTTAAATGAGATTGCAAAACTGGTTTCTTCTCTGAGCTTTTAGAACCTAAACTTCAAAACGGATTTGTACTAAAGACACACTCTTTGGTCTGAGTCTGAGGCACACTCACTGAGGAAAAAAACATTTCTGGCAGAGGACAGCTAGTGAAATATTTTAAAAGGAGCCTTTGGAGCTGAGACAGAGGAGAAGTTTTAAAGGCAGCGTGGCTCGCTATCCCCAAGACGGCATTTAGATTTTCCAGAACAGCACCGATCGATCAACACATTCATTTCTAGCGAAGGTTATTTGAGTTGACTGTTGAGAAGGATCGGATCGAAGTCGAGACGAAGCAGTAATGTGCTTTTTATTTCCGCTAGCTGTTGGTTGATAGTCAGTCTTAATTCTACATGGCAGACCCCTTGGGTCAGAGCACTGGGTAAATTGTTTCAGATTGGAATATCAAAGCCAGGTAAACGTAGCGTGAGCACAGATGAAGGATGGTAATAGTTTTGTAGCAATCAGTGAGGCGTGTTATGACTTACCACAGCACGAGTCCTGACACACTCTAATGTCCTTGGCACGCAACAGACTCCCTCTGCCCACTGCCATTCTGTGGAGGTGGTGAAAGAGAGAGAACCACAGAGAAAGAAGGGAGAAAGATAAGGATACTGTACATCCATAGGAATTGAAATATAATTATAAATAAAAAGCGTGTACGCGGTGGCGCTCCAGGTAGTAGGCGTTAGGTGTCTTTTAAGTGCAATGCCTGCATCATCTGGCTATGAATTCTGATCATTTAATCCCTGTTAGTCACTATGTGTTATGTAATACTACTATGATGTGCACTGCAATGACCAAACTACATGCTTAAATTCTGTCTTTTGATAACTTTTTTTCAGAAAAGAAAAGGATTTTTTAGACCTGACTCAGGATCAGTGTAGTAAATGTGCATGCTTTCCAAGTGTGGAATTATTAGCATAGCAACCAAAACCAAATCTCGTATTTGTGTCCTAGGAGCGGGCAGCCAAATGGCGGACCTCAGATGGCCTGATGGACGGGCTGACCACCAACGGGGTTCTAGTGATGCACCCCGCAGGCGAGTTTGTGTCTGAACCGGCTCCTGGGGTGTGGAGGGAGATTTCAGTGTGCGGAAATGTCTTTGCCCTCCGAGAGACACGCTCCGCTCAACAGAGAGGCAAGCTGGTGAGCTCGTATTATTACTTTATGTCTGAACTTTAATCATTATACAGACTCATAACCTTTCAGCAGGTTTTCAAATAGAAAAAAAAATGAGCTCAGAGGTATTCATCTCACCTTCACATGAGATGGTGAGGGAGGAAATAAAGCAAGCCACCAATTTACGCAAATATTACGAAACTCACATTAACACAAATTTCACCCAGGTGTTATCGATCAACTTAGACATGTTTGGTGTTCGAAGTTTGTTCTTTAGTTTTTTACTGGAGATATGAGTCTCATGTAGTTAACCAGTAATGTTAAATTCTTTACATTTTGAGTTTTTTTGGCTGCATTCATTGTCCATTTTTTAGAGATAACAGCAAGCCATATTTTATCAGAAACCACTTGATCTATTCCTCAACAAGATGCCTTTTGAGGCGTGTGTGTGATAAGGTTCCCTTGAGCAAGACACACACTGCTCCCTGGGTGCTGTGTTCCTGGCTGCCCACTGCTTCACTTGGTGAATGGGTTAAATGCAGGGGAAGAATTTCGTGCTGTTCACACTGTGTGCTGTATTGTGTTCGTGTATGACAGAATGGTACTTTACACTTTATAAGCTTGCTTTTTACACAGTGCTAATTGGTCAGGTAAGCGTTTACATTACTTGTTAGCTACATTAGCCATCATGGTTCAGTGCAAAACTAGCGAAGCCATGTCTTTGCTAATCAGTTGTTTGGATATTTGGGGAAATACGATCCGCTGCTTTATCCCCCTTTCCTCAAATGTAGCTCATAATCAAAAAGGTTTTTATTCATTCCATGAGTAAAAATTGCTTCACCTTAAGCCTGGCAACAGTTTAAAACAGTTTAAAAGGGTGTGTGGTCTTCCCACTTCCGCAGGTGGAGAACGAGTCGAACATGCTGCAGGACGGCTCTTTGATTGATCTGTGCGGGGCCACCCTACTGTGGCGAACCCCTGCCGGCCTGCGCCGGACACCCACTCTGAAGCAGCTGGAGTCTCTGCGGCAGGAGCTCAATGCCGCACGGCCTCAGTGTCCCGTTGGCTTCAACACACTGGCCTTTCCCAGCCTGGCCCAGCGTGCCACCGTCGACAAGAAGCAGCCCTGGGTCTACATGAACTGCGGCCACGTCCACGGCTACCATAACTGGGGCTTCCGCAAGGACAAGGGTGCGGGCTCTTCGGCAGCCGGGGGTGGGGCTGGAGCCGGAGGAACCGCCCCGGCCAGCACAGGGGACCGCGAGTGCCCCATGTGCCGTAGGGTGGGACCCTACGTGCCCCTGTGGCTGGGCTGCGAGGGGGGCCTGTACCTAGATGCCGGACCCCCGACCCATGCCTTCTGCCCTTGCGGCCATGTGTGCTCGGAAAAAACGGTGCAGGGCTGGAGCCAGATCCCGCTCCCGCACGGAACACACGCCTTCCACGCTGCCTGCCCCTTCTGCGGCACATGGCTGACCGGAGAGCACGGCCACGTCAAACTCATCTTCCAAGGGCCTGTCGACTGAGAGAGCCCAGCCTGCACGCTCGAGAGAATGACTGTACTACCGTGTGGAAGAGTCGGACTGCAGGACTGAATTTGGGATGAATGGAACAGAGCAGTTCCTGATCTCAGCCTTGAGAGCCCGTACTCCACATTTCTGTGTTTTCCTTCATCTAGCACACCTGATTTAACTCACTAACCTAATTAATTAACCCCTAGAAGCCATTACTTTGATTTTGCTCTAATGTCCAAGTGTTATTATCTAATTACATATTAATTACACAATGAACCATCTTTATTCGATTGCCGTTCGGTATCGACAGAGTCTGCACTTCCACCCTTTTCCATCATGTCCTTTTCTACTTATGATATTCATTGTGGTATTGACTGAAAGTTTAGAATACACACTTCTATAGCAGACTTTCTCTACTTCTTTCAATGAGCTAGGAGTGATAAATAATTCATATTGAATTACACCATTATTGCTGGTTAAAACGAAGGGCGCACTGATATGGGAATTGCAGGCCAGTGCCACAATCTGTTGTTTTTCCTGGATGTATGTACCAGTTTGGATACATAAGTGGGAATGAGGGTACATCCACCTGGATTAACATTATGGGAAAAAAATACATTTACTTCTACAGGTTTACAAAAAATAAAAAGCAGATCATTTAGCACAGTAGCCCAGTATCATTTAGATCATTAAATATTGGTTTGAATTCAGTGTCCAATGGTAATATTTTTTAAACAGTACTGTGATGATACTGATATGATTCAGATATCATTGCGCAGCCCTAAGACAAACTCCAATTTGTAAGGGTTACCACACCCCTCATATTCTGGGTCAGGTGTCTGAAGAGTAAGGAAAACCCAAAAATGTTATGAGCGTGGCGCTCCAAGGACAGATTGAGAACCACTGGGGCAGATGAATGGTACTGTGTTGCACTGCACCGTGAGAATCGTGCTCAGAAAACATGGAGAGAAAACTACTGTGCGCTGTGTTGAGGATTATGTAAATAAAGTTGATGAAATAAAACAGAGATTAAATGAAACTGGTTTGCGTGAGAGCAGTGCAGACAAGAAGAGTGCTTAGAAACATTTACAATAGTGGTTTCTAAACCTGGTCCTGGAGAAGCTCAGTCCTGCATATTTTACATCAGAATGATTTTTCCATGCTATAACCCAACTGGTCCAAGTAATCAGCTAATCAAAGGCCCTTTCTGAGCTGAAGTGTGTGAACAGGGGTGCTCCAGGGTCATTTTGGACTGTGGCCACATTTAAAATCAAAGATGGCTGAGTGATGGACTCGTGCTCATAGCAGCCATAACCTGTTGAGTAGGTGTGAGTGGGATGACAGCAACAAGCAAATCTATTACAAACATATAGTGAAACCAATGACAGCGGTTAGCTCTTGACAGCGAGCTTTTGGTGGATGTCAAGGTGACCTTCATGTAAGATCTCTCCCAGGGTCATAATGCTTCAGACCATCATTAGAATTAAAAGGAGCAAGCATTGACATTTCAACACCGCCAGCAAGCCATCCAACCCTCTTGTATCTGTTTTAGTGCATCTGATGACCTGGCAGGCAGGGTTAAGAGAGAGAAACTCTCCATCCGTCTCCAGCCCCTCCCTTTAATGTGCGTCTCTCTCTCTCTCTCTCTCTCTCTCTCTCTCTCTCTCTCTCTCTCTCTCTCTCTCTCAGGGGAGTCTGACTGAAGCTGTACAGTTTTGCCTGCAGACTGCAGCTCCTTTTTCTGGCTATAAATAACTCAAGGTCATCATCGCCTCGCTGCTACTACACACATCCCTCAATGTATGTGTGTGATTTGTTAGGACATAAAATGAATAGTTACATTAGAAAACAGCTCAATTGATAAAAGCTTAATTATATAATTGGTAAAGTTTTTATCATCATATTCAGTAGTAGCTGTTCTAAATGTATGCAAATGTATGACAGAAATTTTGAGAATGACAAAAACTGGTTTTCGCTGATTCACTTTTTATGATCACTATTTATATACATTCCAGAATATAATGAAGAGTGATCAGAGGAGTTGCAGTTAACTGAATTTAGCTCAGTTAATTCATTCCAACTCATCCCAAAACTCCCATTTACACCATATTTCAGCCCTGCCACCGCAGGACCTGCTGACAGGTGAGGGGGTCGGCGAGGACAAGGCTGGACATATCCCTGTCATGCTGACTGAGTTAGAATACTGGATGCTTTAAAGGGAGGGTGGTGCTTGAAATCATTGCACGTTTCCTTGCAGGTAACCCTGCTTAGCAGAGGAAGAACAGTCATCATTGCTTTGCATAAAAAGGGTTACAAAGGCAAGGATATTGCTGCAAGTAAAATTGTACCTAAATGAATCATTTATCAGATCACCATGAACTTGAAAGAGAGAGGTTCAATTGTGACGAAGGCTTCAGGGCACTCAAGAAAGTCCAGCAAGCCCCAGGACTGTCTCCTAAAGGTGACTCAGCTGCAGTCACCATCAAAGCTGAGCTTGTTTAGGAATGGCAGCAGGCAGATGTGAGTGCAAGGGATTGGATTGCTGAGGACTGTGGTAGAGGGGATGAAGCCCCCTTCAGTTTGGGACATCTGGAAAATTGATTACCTGGAGGTGAGCGCTACCATCAGTGTCAGTAAAGCATCCTGAGACCGTTCATGTGTGGGGTTGCTTCTCATCCAAGGAAGTGCACTCACAAGTTGGCCTAAGAACACCATCACGATTAAAGAATGATACCAAAACACCCTCGGAGCGTGCCATAAGGAAAAAGTGATAACTCTGGGAACAACCTTAACCCCACTGAGGACTTGTGGTCAACTCGAGGTGGTTGGACAAACAAAAACCCACATATTCTGACAAATGTCAAGCACTGATTATGCAAGAATGATTTGCCATCAGCCAGGATTTGGCCCAGAAGATGACTGGCAGCATGCCAGGGCAAACTGCAGTGGTATTCAAAAAGAACCATCTGACAAAAAGATCTAAAAAGAGCAAAGCAGCAAACTTTGTGAAAACCAATGCGTCAATCTCAAAACTTTTGGCCACGACGACACAATTCAACAGCACAGCACTGGCCAGTTTAGGAACACAGGGCCGTTTCTGCAGGCTGTCAGTCAATTTCAGCCACAAGTGCAGTTGTGTGTGCATCAGGCCAGGTGGCATCACTGCTAGGTTGGTGGGGACCACATGGCTGGACAGTCTGTAACTACATCTACAGAGTAAGGGTCTCCAAAAGACTGGATGATTGCATTTAGACTTGGAAAAGAGAGCTAGGAAGCAAGAAGTCATCTATAAATGTTCTGTTTTTTTACAGCCATAGCTGCCACTGTTGCAACAGCTTAGGCACCACTTGGTTAAATAAGATTTCTGAAATATAAGTATGAATCCTTTACATGTGCATTCCTGCACATTTAAATGCATAATGTGGCCTATCCAAGAGTGGCCTAACTCCAGTATGTTAAATTCAAATAAAATGAGCTCATGCACTAATATTTGCAGAAAAAGTTTCTGAAGATTTGCACTTAGAAAATGAACATATGACAAGAACAGTCGCCTTTAATTGCAGCTTACGTTCACTTGAATTTGATTGTCAAAAAAAAAAACAAAAAACAAAAAAACACCACTCCTAAGATGGACATTGATCGTTTTTATTATATATATATATTTATAATATGTACAGAAAGAAGAAAAAACATGATCAAACTGAGCTATGAAAGAGCACCAGAGTGAGCAAGCAGAGGGAGAGGGGAGGAACTACCGGCCTGGCGCTCGCTATAAACCATCGACCATGCCTTAATCCTGCCTTACCCAAAGCAACACAGAGATGTGCAAAATGATGTAGAGACACAGGGAAAGAAGTTAAAACGTAAAAAGTGAAAAGAAAAAAAAAAAAAAAAAAGCACGCAGCAAGGCTCCATCACATTCAGAATTTGCCCTCCCCACTTCATATCCCACCCCTTTACAATAAAGCCCCTAGCCCCGCATCCAGTAATCAGACACAGCATCACAACATAATAGTTCAATTTATAGATTAAAATCAGTAGAACAGCAAAAGCCTCTTGGAAAAATGAAAGCGCAATCAGAACATGTTCAAAATGGGGTGCACTCGGTTTTAGTGCGAGATGGTGTGCAGGTAGTCTGATGTGAGAGTCATTTCCTTTTTTGCAAACATGAAATTGTGATCAAAACAGCTTGCTTGAGATAAAAGAAATGTTCCTAAACACAGTAACCCCCACAATTCCCATCACACCCCACCAACCTGCTACTGCTCCCTCCAACCCCAAGCCAACAAATCTCTTACTGTGACTAAATCATGGCAGAAGTCTCCCAAAAACAAAATTCTCTGAGGTTACATTAGCACTGGCGGAAGTGGCGGTAAAACTAGTCTTAAATGGCTCAGTTATTAGTCATCTAATGTTACGATACGACAGACATTGGTGCAACTATCTAACTGAGACAGGTCAACACTTTTCAACAGTTAATTCTACAAACAGTATCTATGTTCTTCTAGATCCACATCCTATTTATTGAAATTGACACAAGAAAACACTGCCTTCAGTCCACCAGGGAGCAGTAGGACTTCGTCTGAGGTCACACAACTGCTAGAGGGCCCTGAACTGAAAACTGCATCCAGCAGTGGAGGAGTCCAGAGTTAGGAGTTCCTCTAGAGTTTGAACCGAAGGGGAAGGGGGCAGAGAGGCTCCGAGCTGATCTCTGTGAGATGTATGAAGCCCTCATCCCACCAAAGGCAACATTCAGAAATTTGTATTGGTGTGGAGTCCTCACAAGGCCAAGTAACGGTCTTGGAGGAGAAGAAAAGGTCCTGGTGGGTTTCTGAGAGGTTTGCTTCAAGTCTGAGGCAAAAAGAGCAGGGACTTAACTGTCAGTGTTGCATTTTTATTTTCAAGGGATATGGGAGGTCATATCCGGTCTCTGATCCTAGACCAGTCAGTCCCAACATCCCCCACAGCACTCTCACACAAGCAGCAGACTTAACCACTTCCAAACAACTAGGACACACTCTCATGAGTGCTTGCTGACTCCCTTCACATATATCTTATATGTATAAAACACAAACATACTTTTAAATCACGCATGTCTGTGATGCATAATGGACCGTTCCAAAAACAGAGCGTAAACAGAACGAAGGCAAGAACTATACAGATTTTAATGGAAGTCCAACTCTTTGTTACCACATGTCAGATCTTAGACAACAAGAATACCTAAAGCTACAGTAAAACTGGCAAAACGAGACAGCATGGGGCTCGCACTGAACGGAGTCTCATCATACCCTAAACTTGAAGACATGAAAGAGAAGAAAACCTGAAGCTCTGAAACACCAGACTGCAAGACTAACCAGTCCAGAAACAGCCTGCATTCACAACCTTACAACCCCCTGCCTTATTGCACCAATCTTTAATGTACAGTCTAATGACGAAAGACAACCATTTGTTTTCCTTTTCAATACAAAAAGAAAATGTTGAGTTAGAGATACTGAGGTTTTCTGTTCCAGTTTGGACGTGATGACGTTTGCCCTGCTTCTGAATGCATTGCACATATAAGGGGGAGGGTCTAAAAGAGGTAACAGAGGGAACAGTAGCTTTACCAACCAATCCACACCCTATCCCTCGAAAAGGTATAATGATACACATTCCATCCCCTCCCACCAAACACCTTCATTTGACAGCAGTAACCAATAAGCCTTTGTACAAGCATTCGTGATTAGAAAAAAAAAATCTACTGGAAAATAATTAGTTAAAATCACTAATAATTAATCAGATGTATGAAATATAGAATATTGCCAATGTTTTATGCTCTCCATTCAATATGCGACTCTACAGAAGGTCTCAACCATGCCCCTACCCACTATACAACCAAAACAACCATCTCGGTGACATTTGCGTGCTGGGCCTGGGTATGCAAGAATGGGGAGAAACGCTGACAAACATGATTCTCATGTAACTTTCTCTCCTTTCTTACAACTCTCAGCTTGGCTGCCCTGCTTATGGATAACAGAGTTATGCAAAAACAACTTCATTTTCTATTCTCCTTTTTTCACAGAACAGGTCACTTCAAGGATCAAGCAAGTGCTGTTTCCTGGCCATTAGGGAGGTGAGGAGGGGTGGGTAGGATTGTGGATGTAGACTGAGTGTGGGACAGGCCAAGTTAGAAAAATAGGACAGGGCTGAGAAGCAAAAGGTTTGGGGAGAGAGGATGTGAGACTAGGAGTATAAAACCAATCAGGTGACCAGGGCATCACAAAAGAAGCTACTAAATGTTTGCCAGGAAGCCAAAAATAAAGTTAAAACTCAAGCTTTGGCTCCAAATGCAGTGGTTACTCCCGTAACAATGTTAGAACATCCTCGCTTTCTGTTCTTACGCTCCCAGATGTGTGCATGTGTATGTGAGAGAGAGATGACTGAGAGGGGGTGTGTGTGTGTGCATGTGTGTGCGCGTGCATGCGCATGTGTGCGTAGGATGCGAGGCTTTTCAACAGCAGCCACCGCCAGACGGTCGAACTGGAGTGCTCTCAATTTTCAGGTTGGGCTTGTCGCCTCCAGCTGTGGCTCCAGGACCCATGCGCTTCTTGATCTCGGCTGCCATGGTCATGAAGGCCTGCTCCACATTGGTGGCGTTCTTTGCACTTGTCTCAAGAAAGGGGATGGCAAGAGAGTCAGCAAATTCCTGCAATGCAAAAACAAAAGGAACCTACAGATTAAGATTCACTCGTTCTTTGTAAACAAAACACAACTGGAGTACTCAGTTCTGGCCCCAAATGACATTTTGGTGGCACAGATGTAATACTGATATACATAAAGGGATACTGTTCTGAGTAGTAAATTGAAAATAAAGGTGATTTAATGTCCTCAAAGGAAAGTTTTGTGGGAAAAAAAAACTTTTGCAAATTTTTATTTTATGTTTTCTGACAGCATTACTATCGGTAAATAAAAAAAAAATACTAACTAAAAGTAGTGGTAACAAATAGCATAACATTTGCATAACCACACTCCAAGTACAAACCTTCCTCAGATATTCATAGTCATGGCCAGTGGGATTGGTAATGATTAGAGCTGGGCACATTAACGTGTCATCCTGTCAACGCATTACATACTTAACGCCAACAATTATTTTATCACGCACTGACGCAGGTTTTGAAAGTTTGTTGCTTTTCATGCTTGTAGGTGTGCGCAGCATGCAGCGCTATACGTCTCGTCTGTTTTTTTGCAGGGGTCAAATGTCTTTTGTCAATTGATAAAAGTAATGGGACGCCTTATCATTACCCCCAAAGGGAGTTTAATCACCCTGCATTCAGATACATTGACTTTTATATGGAGTTGGTCCTCCTTTGCAGCTGCTAAGTCTCTGGACTGAGGGTAACTTGATAAAATGTGAATGCCCTGCAGTGGCAAATAGCTTTGGTTTTATATTTGATTTAATTATATTAATGTTTAAGTTGAAATTTATAAACCTTTGAACTGTAACTGTGTTAAAGGGAACACTGCTACTAAAAAGCTTATTTGTTTGTGTTTACAAAACCCTATTGTTAATAGGGTAGCACTTTTAAATTAAAGGTATGCAATACACTACTTAATTATAATTAAGTAATTTTGCAATTAAAGGCCATTAAACTGTTTAATAGTTGGCAGCATTAGTAATGATGCATCTAAAATGAAGCTGTCCAGATTAGGCATTTACTTTATCATATCTCTTCCTACTAGTAGCCTAGTGGTTAAGTCATTCGCCCTGTGATCAGGAAGTCGCGGGATCGATTCCCAAGACCGCTAGGCACCTCTGAGGTACCCTGAGCAAGGTACCGTCCCCACACACTGCTCCCCAGGCGCTGTGTTCATAGCTGCCCCCTGCTTCACTTGGTGAATGGGTTAAATGCAGAGGATGTATTTCATGCTGTTCACACTGTGTGGTGTGTTCACGTACGACTGGATTGTCACTTTTACTTTTTACTGTCTCTCATGACACGAGGCTTCGTCAAAGCTTTAGGCATGTTAGCTTTATTATTTACAAATATGGTTAAAGACTAAACTGTAAAACATTTCTGAACCAACAATGCCTTTCTGTTTGCATTACATGCTTTGTTTTTCAAATCAACCATCCTAGACTCTTACCTTAGCTGTTGTGTAGTCCACTACTTTCTTGGTAGTGAGGTCACACTTGTTCCCAACCAGTAGCTTGTTGACATTCTCACTGGCATAGCGATCAATCTCCTGGAGCCACTGCTTTACATTGTTATAGGACTCCTGCACAAAAAATATAATGTTGAGACTGTGCTAATAACTACAGGATTGATCTAAACACTAATCTACCCCATAAACACTTAAGTCTGTGGTCCCCAACCTTTATTTGGTCACGGACCGGTTTAATATCAAACTATTTTCATGGCCCAGTCTTTAAAGAGTGGCAGATAAATATACGTATATTATACAAATAAATTATACGCATAAATGGGGATATTTTAAAAATATAATAATTAGGGAATCTATAAAATACAATAATAAACGTAAATCCAATGTGTACTCGCAGCTTTATTAACAGCATTTTCATAACAACAAGCCGACATCATAACCCGGGTTACATCCACGTTGTTTTTTTTGTGCAGCCCGCGGACCGGTACCACATGACCCACGGCCCGGTACCAGTCCGCGGCCCGGGGGTTGGGGACCACTGACTTAAATGACTTGCCGGAAATAAATGTATGTTCTGAACTGGCCGCCAGGTAGAACTGTGCTCAGTTCTTTTGGCTTCCAATCCAATAAGCTGTAGAGCACACTGGTCCCATTGAGTCTTTTAATTTAACACTGAGCAGGGGGGTTGTAAGAATACACAATGAGGCACGATGTAAGAATGTGACTGTGCATTATGGAGAGGAGGTTCTATTCATTATACCTAATAAATATTTAAACCAGATATTGGCAGAACCACCTACTCTAGCACTCCTGCATCCCAGCTCTAGTACGGTTTGTAAGCTGGGCAAAAACACGATTTTGGTGAAACCTTTTTTTCACCCAGTCCATGTCCAAAATATTGTGAGAATACAGCACGCCATTAACATTCTCATTCAATATTATTCAACTTAACTTTAGCTCTTACAAAATAATGCCTTTCAGTAACTAATTTCCTGTAACTACTTTCATCCTAAATGTCACATTATGATACGTAATCACCAATCTTTAACATAGTGAAAAAATACTGTTACATAAACAACTTTCTCAACTAGATGAAACATGTCTAAATAATTCCCTCGTAGTTCTTAATGAAGAGAGAAACAAGAAAAAGAGAGAAACAAGAAAAAGAGAGAAAAGCTTAAATGCAGTGGTAACTGAAGAGAGCTTAGAGTCACACTAAATCAGTAGGCATGTGCATGGGCAGCAGCAGCAGCAACAGCATTCATGACAAACAATTCAATTTAGTGCTCCATCATGACATTTGGATCAAACTTGTGAGGTAAATATTTATGATGCATTACCTGATCTGTGACATCATAGACCACAATGATGCCATGGGCCCCCCTGTAGTAACTAGAAGTGATGGTGCGAAACCTCTCCTGTCCAGCAGTGTCCCACTGAGAGACAAAGAAAAAGAAAACATGAAATATGGCAATAGCCATCAATCGGCTGTAGGTATGCTGGGAAGAAACAACTTAATGACAACTCGATGTCCTACAAAAAATTTACATTAGACACACCTGTAGTAAGAATATATGAATTACTTTTAATGGATAAACCTTATATTTATTCAGCTGTGAACAGAGCTTAATGTACCAAAGGCAGTAGAGTCAGACACACCTCAGCCTGAACAGAATAGATCAAAAACACAAGAGGCTGAACAAACTGCTACTGCTTAGTTGAAAGGAGTTATTTCATATTTCAGTCAAGGCTACCAGCTGAGACATGTCCAGACAAAGCCTGGAATAATCAGCAAAGCTGAAACCCTGAAATTATCTAAAAATACATCTTTTTCAGCAGCGGAATAAGGCTGGGTAAAAGGAAAAGCAACTAAATAAATGAAAAGTAAGTGTGCCACTCACAATCTGAAGCTTAATGGTCTTGCCATCCAGTTCAATGGTGCGGATCTTGAAGTCTACCCCTATGGTGCTGATGTAGCTCTCTGTGTATGTGTCATCCTAGAATACAGCAGTGCATCATAATTAGTGCAGTATAAAGTCATAAGCATGTGTGTGTGTGTGTGTGTACATATATAAATATACATACATATATACATACATATATATATATATAAATACACATATATATATACACACACACGCATACACACAAACACACTGAATAATTTGTGAAATTTTTGTGAAACATTTAAATCATGATTGTAATTTACAGCATATATGTATGTGTGTATATGTGCATGTGTGTATGTGAGTGTAATATATATATATATATATATATATATATATATACATACACACACATACATACATATACACACACATATGCTGTAAATTACAATCATGATTTAAATGTTTCACAAATTAGTTATGGTTTATTATTCTCCAGTCAAAATGCAAAAATTCAAATAATCTGATCAGCATTATGTGTGATATATATGGGTATTTGGGTAATGCAAGCGGATATATTTTCCTTGCAGGACAAAATGAAAACAAAACTAAGACTAAATCTACCTGAATTTGCATTCTGAAGAAATGTACCATTTTTGTGTTTAGAATTAAAAGTACACTGAAAAATCTAGCTTAGCATTCCAGGTCTGCTCTTCTGAAATGCAGTAAATACTAAAAATTTTTTTACCAGAAATATCTGAAAATCTGAAATCACAAATCACTAGTCAGCATTTTTCACTGTTTTGAGAATATACACTGAATAGGTATGTGTGAAGGAGCACACTGGGTTCTTCTACGTAGGCCAATTTGATTGTGGCAAAGCAAAAACTTCACATTAAGGCGTCAAAGTATGCACGCCATATTGAAGTCCTGTGACTCCACACTAGTTTGCCCTAGGGACTGAAATGAACTGCATAATACTACATATGCTTATCTAAAATCAATTAGCTGTCTGTCTGTCTGTCTGTCTGTCTGTCTAAGATTTAAGGTATGGGGCGGGGGTTGGGGTATGGTCAGTTTCATTGCCTATAACAAAGGGTTGTAAAGCTAAATACTTACTGCAAATCTCAACAGAAGACATGATTTCCCCACTCCAGAGTCGCCGATGAGAAGCAACTTAAACAGGTAGTCACTGCAAAGTAAAATCAACTGCAAATTCACCACAAGCTATACAGTTCAAACATACTCACAATTTCACTAAAACAGAAATGATAAATCAAAGATCTTAACTGTTGTAAGGACAGATGTTTATACTTCAAGGATCTTGCCAAAACTTTGCCTTGAGAAGCCAAAGTATAATGTTTAAAGTGGGCCAGAGGCCAAAACAGCAAAGCTGCAATCAAGCTGGTCAGTCTTAGGTTTTCATATGTACTCAGTGCACATAAACATTTGGAGCATGTGTGCTTTCATAACATTGTTTATTGTCAATACAATGATAGTTTCCTGACTTAATGACCCCAAATTTCTTGGACATTCTCCACCTCTGTAGACCCAAAATCACCTCCACTGCTTGTTATTTTAAATTCATCTCACTAACTGGCAGCTACATTTGTAATAACTGTGCTGTGGGATAAAGTGAGTGAAGTGAAAGTGAAAGTGACCATTTGTCATACGTGAACACACCACTGCACACAGTGTGAACAGCACGAAATTCAACCTCTGCATTTAACCCATTCACCAAGTGAAGCAGGGGGCAGCCAGGAACACGGTGCCCGGGGAGCAGTGCATGGGGACGGTACCTTGCTCAGGGTACCTCAGCAGTGCCTAGCGGTCTTGGGGATCGAACCTGGACTTTCTGGTTGCAGGGCAAATGCCCTAACCACTAGGCTACCAGCTGCCCAACAACAACATGACGGCGTTTCAGAGTTTTTATCCTAGAACATTAAAATATAGGCTTTGTGATTATATTAATTTGAGCATAAACACAGGAATGTTTAGCACTCTCTGGGTGACAAGAAATGGAATGACGTTCTGGCAAGCCAATAAGTGTCCTTGTGGGCCAACTTTAACCAATGGCCTTCACTTGGTTAAGTGCTGTATATTACTATTGAAATGGGTCTTTACTGTTTCTAAACAGGATACATAACGCACATTGAAATCACTGTTCAGCACCACACAGAGCTCTGCCAAATGGAGTAAAACAGGTGCACGGACAAAGTGATAAACAAGAACAGTGTCCTTGTTATGATAAACACCACCACGTGTGTTCAAGAGCCTTCTCAGATGTCGCAACCTACAAACTGTGCAGGTGCTCCATCACTGAGCTCACAACCCCTGCCAGTGACTAACATTAGACATGTTGCATCACATGTCCTGTGGAGCAATCAGTATTCTGCACTTACAGAGAATCATACAGTTTGCCGTCTCTGTGTCAAAGGACTACACAGATGGTGACCTAGTGGTTAGGGAGTTGCCCCTATGTTCAGAAGACCGTGGGTCTAAATTTGAGGACTGCCAGAGACACCACTGAGGTACCCTTGAGCAAAGTGCCCTCCCCACACATTGCTCCATGGGCTCTGCCCAATGCTTCACTTGGGTGAATGGGTTAAACGCAGAGAAAGCATTTCACACAGTTCATCCTGTGTGCTGTTCATGTGTGGCTATAAGGGGCCACTTTACTTTAAAGTGAAACCATGTCACCACAGCCTAAAAGCCCCTGCCCTGCTTTAACACTAGGCTCGTCCATTTAGATCATTTTTTTTCTACACAGGTGTAGTTACAGGGTCGTGCCACTGTCAAGCGTAGAGAACAACAGTTAGTCCAGTCCTAGACCTGACGTTTAAAACCTAAGGTCCTTACATATTATTAAAAACGTAACCCACAACACCATTATTATTTAAGCCGTTTGGGATTCATTTGAATCCCCTATTTTAGTGAGCAAGTCAAAAAACAGATAGAACAGGTTCCCAGCGGTCGAGTCAGTAAAATCCGGTGCAGTGACACACCAACAATGTCGACACTCTCAAAACGACTAGCAAAAACAAATCGAGAAAACGGGTCAAAAACACATAATAAGTAGAAACTATAGCTGTAGAAAGGAAGAAGAGCTGCTAGAGTCTGGTAGGATTCCTGACAGAGGCGTTATTTTTGGTGTAACGGCTCCAAAGAGAGCAAATATTGGTTTAGTTAGCTTAGCTTGGCTAACAGCTCCAGCTGACGGGGGGCTAGCGTTAGCTTAGCCAGTCGACAAAGCTCGTCCTCCCTCGACGCCGCGGCCAGCACCGAGGAGAAAACAACCGGTGCCGAGGGTCCGGGTGCTGAAACAGGGAGTATATACTCACTACTCGGGATTCATGGTGCGTGTGGAGTCTGGAGAGTTTGTTTTCCGCTCAGCTCCTTCCTCTTCTCTCTGCGCGGAGAGGAGACGATGACTCGGCCGTCTGGACCCGGACAGACTCAGGGGCGAGGCGGAATGCTGCTGCTCTGTCTTTACTCTCTTCTCTCTCACACAGCCGCCCTGACCGCGTCCCACCGTCTCTGTATGTGTACAGATCCTCACTTCACTGACATTACTCTGCCGAAAAGTAAAGACAAGTCTTTGCCCCTTTTCTTCTCTCTTCCTGCCCCTCTGAGAGAAGAAGAGAACAAGATGGCTGCGCAGGTGCGGCAGTGACATCAGATGACGTGGCGTTCGAGTTTTAATTACAAAAAACCTGAATCGCCGCCCAGACCAGCTTCTAGCTCTAACTAGATCTATAGATATAGATATATACTTTATAAATTATTCTAAACGTTAACGTTATATATATGTTTAAACTGTAACATTCACAATTTCTTAATCTAAGTATTATTTAAATATTTAATCAGTGAATCATTTTAACCATTAACCCAAAGTCTGCTTTGTATGTTGGACTATATTCTATTTGAATACAAATTGTTATGTCAGATGCTGGAAATTTTCTGGAAAAAGATGTAAAATGTCTAAATAACACTTAACCTATGTATAGTAAATAATATGCTTATTCATTTAATGTTTAATGTTTAAAAGAAATTCTTTGAAATTTTGTTTTCCTAAGATCCACTTGCAATGCTCATATATGTCTGTACAGATGGCACTGCTTTTTATCCAAGACCATTTTCTGACCTCTCTTAGTTCAGAAACAGGCTGTTTTCCTCTGCACTCTTAAGACTAATATGTATATATATATAAATAACTCAACTTGTCTTGTCCATCTGCCATGTATTGTCCCTCATTCAAAGAGCAGTCCATGCTCAAACACACAGTGTGAATGGAAACAAATGTGTGTAAATGTGAAGGTTTTTTGGCTTTGCAAAAACAACAAAGAACTTGCAGCTTAAATTCCATACGTAATGTTTTGAAATCTCAAGAGTGTTTAAATCAGGGGTGCCCACACTAGGGCCCGCGGGCCAAAGTTGGCCCGTGGTAGTCTTTGATTTGGCCCGCCATACCATCCAAGAAGAGATGAGGGAGGG
>JBBPDE010000011.1:5041777-5055687 GCA_037974605.1 Nannopetersius ansorgii
TGCTCATGTAGGGTATGTGGTGTGTTTTCTGCCATTTGCTTTTTATCAATGCAACACGGTATATTCATATGTGAGATCCTGCTGGTCTATGTGTGCTCATATTACTACTTGTAGATAATTTTCAGCCTGATATGACTGAAACTATGACTAAAATGTTTTTTTACAAACAAATCTTAAATTAATATATAATTTATCTAAGTTCAGGCTTAGACCAAATTGGTACAGCTCAATCCAGCCACCAAAATGTCTGCTACTGACAAAAGCTTCACAGCAAAACATGCCACTGATGCAAATAAACTCACCATTTACATACTGACACTTCTTTAGCCTTTTTGGTCTCTAGGGGGTTATCTTTAAAAAGACAGAGCAATAATTTTCACTCTGCTGTCATTATGAATCTCTGCATTAAGCACACCACACTTTAACAGCACGCTTACCAGATCTTTTGATATCCACTATTAGATCCCATTCTGTTATCAAATGAGGGGTAACAGTTTCAGATTCCATCTGAGCCTGGGTCGGACCGGACGTTGATGGATTCGGATTGGCTTGTATGAAATCATGACAAATCACAGCTAAGGATGGGAACCCAGGGATTTTTGCTTCACTTGGGCAACAAGGTACCAAAGAAAACATGTTTGTGTAGTCTTCAGTTTTAGGGGAGGCACTGAGAATGACAGCTACCTTTGTCCTCAGAGGCTTTTGCCAAAGTGGGTGCCAATAAGGCTTCATGGTGTCTGTTTGAGTGATTTGTTTCCTTGATGGCATTCCAGGAATACTTGATTTATTTGGGCAAGAAAGTAAGAGGTCAGTAATGATGTGCTTGTCTGCTGTTTTGAGCTTGTTTGCAGATGGAAATCCTGGAATCCTTGATTCATTAGGACACGTTGGCAAAATCAACAGCATTTTTTCACAGTCTTTGACTGTGTCAGAAATTAGAATTGATGGCTCTTTTTCTGCCTTAACCCATATTGGCTCCTGCAAAACTGACCATGATGGCTCCTCTGAGACTATGGAATATACAGAAGGGAAACCAGAAGCAAGAGCAATCCTTGGGCAGGTATGCAACAAATTTTCTATATCTGGCTTCTTCCGTAAAAAGAAATTCTCCACTTTTACTAGAGGTAAAGAGGGAAAACCAGGAATTTGAGCTTCTCTTGGGCAGCATGGCCCCATAGCGAACATTCTCTTGATAATGCAATGGTCCATTTGGGCATATGCAAGGGCAAAAGTGCATTGTGTAAGATCAGAACGTGTTTTTAATGTTTTTTCCCAGAAAGGCTTCTTTTCAAAAAGCCATGATCTTGTTTGTATTCCATCTCTTGATGGGAATCCAATGATCGCTGAACTCGGCGGAATACATGGTTGTAGATTCACCATACTAGGAATAACTTTTGGCTTTGGGTAAGATGGGAATCCTGATATTGCTGCTAACTGTGGACAAGTAGGAGATAAGGCATACATACTTTTCCATGAATCCCTGCTCTCATATATTTTGTCCTTAATAAAAACTATCCTGTGTTTTGTTTCGCAACACCATATTTGATTGATGTCTGCAGACCAGTCCGATTGCATTTCTTTATCTTTAGAGGGGAATCCGACAATGTTGGATCTTTTAGGGAAAGATGAAATCATGTTTTGCATTTTTGATTCTGGTACAGATGGAAAACCTGGAATACTGTTTTTTGACGGACAACATGGCACTAAAGCCACCATTCTTTCAAGACTTGTTTTGTTCTCGATGGTTAGATCCTTAATAATGGGAGGATTCTTAATTTGCTTAGCACTCACAATAGTTTGGTCGACTGGCCAATCAGATGATATGGGTATCATTATGCTCTGACATCCAGCTATACCAGAGAGCACTGGACAGGAGGAACGAATTCTATGCATGCTCTGACTGTTAATTTGTTGTGCAGACGGAAAACCTGGAATGCGTGCTGCAAGAGGGCAAGTTTGTAATAAAGCCACACTATTTCTCATATCCTCACTATTCTTTTCAGTGTCAATTAAATCTGCTCTTTTATCCTTTTGTGGCTTTCTTAAAATTAATGTCTGATCCTCAACCCACTGAAAATCCTTAAATTCAAGTTTTGATGGAAATCCAGGAATTCTAGAAATCATTGGACAAGATGGAAGAAGCTCTGACATATTTGGCATCATCTGATCTTGGAATTGCGGTGCAGTGGAGCTGCCTAATGCTTGGGGTTCCACTGAAACAGAAGGCAATAAAGGCAATACCTTTTCAATATTGTCTTTTTTGTATGATTCATTAACATCAAACTGCTGTTCTTTTGAAGCCTCTCTCCTGTTTGATGTCTTTTCAGGACCCAGAGAAAATAATGGGCAAGTTGAAGGAAAAATCTCCACACTTGGCTCTCTCTGTACCTCAGCACCTTTTTCTTTTCCATAAGACACAGATGGGAAACCAGGAATAAGTGCTGTCTCAGGGCAAGTAGGAACAATAGAGGCCATATTTACTGGAATGTCAGTATACTGAATTGGTGTATTTATGATGCAGATCAGTTCATTTTTTGACTGCTTCTCAAACAAGCACCTCTTCATCTTCAGCCACTCTTCATGAGGTGTGTTATCTCGAATTAATGATCTTGATGGTATACCTGCCACTTTGGTTATCTTGGGACAAGATGTGCTTATGGATGTTTCCAAAAATTCCAACCTTTTGGCAGAGGGAAAGCCCGGAATACGTGTTTCACCAGGACATGAGTAAGCCAGAGATAACATATTTTTAACCATATTTGAATTATTCTCAGATATTCCCATGTAAGGTGTAGACAAAATAGGTTCTACTGGCTTTAGTCTTAGTTGCTTCTGCCATAATGCACTTGCTTCTGTGGGCCAGTTAATGCCTTCTGTCAGATGAGTGTTCAAGGAAGGGAATCCAGGAACTTTAGACACTTTTGGACATGATGGAAAGAGATCCACCATGTTCGGTATCCACCCTCTCCATGGTCCTTTGGACTGATCTGCATCTTCCTTGTTTGTGAGTTGATCTGTATACTCATCAAAAGCAGTGTATTCTATGTGTGCATCAGTGAAATCCTCTGTATCTGGGAGCTCAGCATCTGTACTTTCAATTCTGAAGGAAGTAAAAAATGGGGTAAGGGAATCTGCCCTACAGCTTTTTTTAAATGTTAGACATGGGAATTTTATACTCTTCTAAAAATAAATTTATAATGGCAGTAATAAAGTATATATCCAGTACAAAACAGTACCAAACATAGCACCCAACTATCCAACATCAACGCATGAACAAAACAAACCACCAGAGGGTCAATGACATTCTCTCACACTTCACCTTTTCAATTTGTCAAGTGCTCCTTTTGGTTAGTGCTGAGACTTGATGAACAGGTGTATGTTTTAGTCACACTAAATGCCATGCACTGCATTTAATGTCAAATGTATGAAATGAAGAATTACAAATGCACTTGTTATGGCAAGGAAAGTTAACAAAGCACCGGCCTAAAATACAAGCACAACTCACCTCTCCCCAGCAGTCAGTAACAGTGGCATGTCTGGAGGTAGGGAGTGCCACATTCGGCAGTGTACTGTCCTGAACACAGGGTTTATGAGAATTGTTTTAGGTTCTGTCTACTGGCTGCAGGGGGAGAAATGTGTGTGTTACACAAAATATCCATGACTATCCTAAACTTACCCTTTCTCCAGAATTCCATAGTCTCCTTCCTCACTTCTTGCCCAAAAGCCCAAATCCTCCTTGGTCTCCTCCATTAAGCAAGTGTCCAATTTTCTTGTATTATCCTGAGTCATTCCATTCACTACTATTTCACTACTGTCTGGTGAAAACTCACTGGTCGGATTTTGATGTTCATGATCAATATCACACTGCTCTGGAATAATGGTGCCTTTTGTCTGTGAAACTGTAGTAGTTGTCAAAGGAAAGCTAGTCATGCTATCTGATTCTAACCATGAAGATCCACTGCTTTCAGACTGACTTCTTAACATCATGGGTTTATCTGATATGGGTCGAGGTGCAGAAGGAAAGCCAGGCAAAGCTGCTTTTCTTGGGCAAGATGGCCTTAATAAACTCATGCTCTTTATGCTGTCCTTATCATCTGTAAGTTCGTACTGAAGTGGACATGAAAGTTTGGAACAGGGCAGATCTTTCCTTATTCCTTTGACCCAAAATGGTTCTGTTTTCATTGGCCATTCATCTAAGGAAACAGAGTCAGTGATGGACACAGATGGCATCCCAAGGATACCAGACACTTTTGGACAAGAAGTCGGGTCTCCTTGCATTCTGTGTGAGTCCTCCTCATTTTGTGTAGATGCTGATGGGAAGCCAGGAGCTTGTGCTTTTCTGGGGCATGTTGGCACTAATGCCACCATAGCCTTTACAAAACCAATGTTTTCCTTAAATGTGTCCATAATTTGAGGTGAACTAACATTCACATGTTTTTCTTTTATCTTTGGCATTTTAATCAACACATTCTTGTTGGATGTCCACTGTTGAATCATATCTTGGTCTACTCTCAGAACCATCACCGATGGGAATCCTATAATTCTGGAAATGTTTGAACAAGATGGAAACATATTCACAATACTTAAGTCTTTCTGAAGGTGTAGTGTTGGGCTTCCACTATCAATAGGCTTGTTTGTTTCTTCTGATGTTTTGGGACACACTGAAAGCTGTTCAGCCATATTTGGGGCAGAGGGAAAACCAGAAACGATGGCAGCTCTTGGGCATGTTTGCCTCAGAGAAACCATATTTCTCACTAATCTAATATCACAGTATGACTTTTCCAGGTCAAGGATAAGCTTTGCTGCACAATCCTTCCCTTGGATAACAAATAATGGCACCACATCAGAGGGCCAATGTTGGACATATTGGTGTTTACTGAGAAGATTAGAAGAAGGGAAACCTGCAATATTTGAAATCCTTGGGCAAGATGGTAACATATTCACCATACTTGGATGTTCTTGTGGTCTGGACCTTGGAGCAGATGGAAATCCAGGTATCTTAGATGTTTCTGCGCAAGACGGTCTCATGAGAATCATTAGTTTTGATATATCTTTATTCTCTGTTAATGCGGGCCCAATATGTTTTTCTTCATTTTGCTTCGGTTTTCTTTCCCACATGAGTACATCGTTTTTAGGCCATATTCCTTTGTCTAACGTAGTGACTGGCAGTCTTGAAGGTAAGCCTGAAACACTTGAGGCTTTTGGACAAGTTGGAAGAAGGCTACCCATGTTTGGTGTGTCTTCTTTATAAAATGGCACAGATGGAAAACCAGGAATACAGACAGACCTTGGGCAAGTTGGCCTCAGTGAAACCATTTTACTTACTGTATCCACGTCATGATACTGTATTCCCAGGTTATAAATGAGTTTTACTGTTTTAACTTTAGGTGGTATAATGCTCTCTGAGGTTTCAAGGAATGTCCATTCCATAGTTTGTTGGGTCAAAAACAAGGATGGTAAGCCAGGTATCAGTGCAGATCTTGGACAGGATGGAAGAAGGTTTATCATGCATGGTGCTGCGTATGTCTGGGAATGCTCACACTTTGGCATACGAGTTGAAGGGAAGGCATGAACAGTGCTGTGTATTTCCATTTGCTCTTGATAGGCCTCACACTCTGAAGCCTTCGCAGTTATTCTTTGTTCTTTCGTCTTCTCCTGTGACAGACTTTCATCTCCGAGCCTCTGGTCATTCTCCCCTGGTTTAATATCTTGCCCGGATGAGAATTCAGGAACAAAGGATACTGTAGCATGTGTTGCCTTAGTATCAACTGGTCTGCTTTCTGTTTCATACACTGGGGCAAACTGTGAAACATGTACTTCATCAGTATCTCTTGACAGATCCACAACATTTGTCACAGCTTTGTTCTCTGGGTTTGATTTACAGGAGTCCATGGGGAGCATACTGTCCTCTTCATTTTTACTATTTGACATGTCCACCAGCAAAGCTTTGCCTTGATTTCCAGTTGTATCGTGTGTTGGTGTGGATGGTGACCAAGAAGAATTTGGCATTCTTGGGCAAAAGGGCAGGAAAGCAGACATGCTTTTGGTTCTGAGGGACAGGAAGATCAGAATGGGTAAAAAAGGGGAATGTCAGATGAAGTAATGCATGCTATAACTGCACTATCACACACAAGTATAACTACCGCTTAGCCAATCTATATGAACAACAAACCATCCCATATCATGCTACACTTACCCCTCATCCTTTTCAGTCTTTTCTGGGCTAACTGCCAACTCTGTCTCAAGAGGCAGGTTCGTTTCTTGGTCTTTCTCGTCTTTTTTGATATTGTTCATTTGTGTGGACCCAGGTTTTAGCTCTTCTTTATCAGGGATCACAGAAATGACTTCATCCTGTTTATTCTGCCGTGTGACTGACTGCGCATCTGCAGACTCTTGTGAGTTGGTGCACTTGACATCAGCAATAGTCTCTGTGACTATGAAAGATGTTTGGATACTTTGAGGGACTGTATCGTTAGAAGTAATCTCTGCAACAAGCATCTCAGGCTTAGGCAACTCAAACATTTTGACTTCTGCGACAGTGGGAGCTGTAATAGATGGCAGAAGAGAGGCCATGCTCTCAGGTCTGGGAAGGAGAAATACTAAGGTAAGAGTTGATCAGGTATGTTGTCCTCTTACAACAAACTGAACACAGGGATTTTTTGTTGTTGTTTTTGTTTTTGAGCTCATTTTGTTTATTTGCTTCACTAGTGATATTCGCAGAAAATGTAAAAAGTCAACACAAAATCGCTCCAAAATGGTAAAATCCCACACATTCAGAAATCCCCAGAAACAAAAGGTGATTTTCATCTTTTTATCTTCACTGTCTAAATTACTGAATAATTCAAAACACGTCTCATGTACTTCATTTTATGTCAGGATAAATAAACATATAAACAAATAAACAAACACAAACAATCAAATAAACAAACAAATAAACAAATAAACAAATAAATTACACATTTAAAGCACATATTTACATAAATATCTGCAGCATTTTGAAAGAAGCATACATACAAAGGGCACCACAACAGGGCCAAGCTGTCCTTGAATAAATAAATAAAAGTTTTGCTCTCACAAAAACCCAAAGAGTTGTACCCATTAGTAAACAAAGGTAAATTAAATCCCTGTTGAATCTTGTTGAAAGCTCCATTAAAGAGAGACCTATTTATCATCATGTCTTATAGAACATTTTTCCTTTTTTATTTCTTATTTCTCAAAGGACAAGTAGAAAACTCCTTTATCAGTTTTAAATTGCTGCATGTTTGCAGTGAGCAACACTTAGAAATGATTTGCAATGCTGGACAAAATAAATATATCTGCAGGCTATGAAAAAGAAACTCTTCAAGTAAAGTTTGGTGTATCAGTGATTATTTTGGAAGGATTAGTCATTAATATTTTTACTCACCTGAGCAGAACAGTTTATTTAATCACTTCAATGCAGTTTTAACAGAATTATTAGTATTTAGTTACTCACCCCTGTGCTGGTTTCACAATCTTCAGTCCAAACAGAGACTCTCCTTCCTGTTCTCTTAGATGCTTGTCTTTGGAGTCATCTGAGTTCTGATTGGCTATGTTGATGGCTGCAGCTTTGCGCGGAGAGGATCTCAAGTCATTAGCTCTATGGGCATTTGATGTATTAGCATCTGTATTATCTTCACCTGTACGTAATGACACAATGGAGACGGAGTTATTATAGAGTAAGATACTCTATAACTGTTGCCATTTTGGATGAGCTTTACAGAATGTGGGAAAAACTCATCTTTGTTCATTTTTGCATTAGTTAGAAGTCAGCTTTCAGTCTGCTAACTAAGCTTAAAATACTATACTACCCAACAGGTGTAGTTGCTGTAGATAAACATGTTAGTTTAGAAACTACAACGTTATCCTTAAAATCCAGAAAATAGCATCTGTCCTAACGGTCCAATCTTTTTTACATTTACAAAACACCTATTCATTTGAAAGAATAACACTCTAAATGTGAGTATGTTTACAAAAACTAAATTGTCTCCCATTAGTCTGAATAGGAGTTGTGTACATACTAGGGTATTAACGACTCCAGATTTTTTCAAATCGACTAGTTGGTCTGCAAAGTCGAGTCAACTAGTTGTTTGATGACATCATCACACACACAGTGGAGGAACAGAGGTGTCCAACATTGAGCAACTTTTGTTAAAGTTCTCTGTGACATTAAAAGTCAACATGACAATTAAACAAAACAAAACAAAGCCTGATATCTTGAATTTTCTGGTAAATTTAAGTGTACAACTGAGAGTGGGAACAGTTTAAGCCGCAGCAGGACGACTCCCTGCAGTGCTAGCGTTAGCCATGTTAGCTAGTGGTGCGTTTCAGATGCAGAACGGAAGTACTGTTACTGTACTTTAAAACCCCGGTTGTGCAGTTTGTGTTTCTAGAGTGAAGTATTTCCGCCAACTGAAGGGACTACAGGGGGGACTACTCTCCCTTTTATGAAGGGACTACAATAATTGGTTAAACCAAGGAACGCATGTCAGCGTAAGCCAATCAGAGACAGAGATTGCATTGTGTGCACAAGCAAGGGCCAAGAGCGGGGAAAAAAACACACTACTAGTCGACTTTTGTGTTAATATCCTAATGCATACTGTGATTTGTTGTCCAACAGCTAGTAGAAACAACACAACTGAACACATATGAATTTATAGGTACATTTTTAAAAAGAATTCTTACCAGAATTCACTGCACTGGGACTTTCCTCCTCTGTCAGTATGCCCAAATACCGATGCAGTTCTGAAAAACATTAAAAACACACACATTTTTAAGTATGGTGCGGTATCAGCAATGTGCAAGGTCTACTGACAAGCAGTCCATACATTCACAGTCTCCAGCAGCTTGAAACATTAAACCTATACCTGTGGATACCTGTGCTCATAGAAGAAACCTATTAAATGCAATGCCACTACTACAAATGCTTCTCGATGATGGATACAGATGCTACATGATGGATATTCCACGCTCACTGCAGTTTGCATGCTATGGATTCCATCATTTCCATACATTAGCTCTGATGCTCAGCAAGGCCTTGTTTCTGAGACACAACAACCCTGTCACTTACAAAACACGGCACTGACAATGACAAGCATTGCCTGCGCTATGTTTCCATCCTTTAAATATAAATGACAAGAGTTTGTTCAAATCTCTCTCGTAAATGGGGTGGTTAAGTACACCTCAGACATTGGTTGTCACAATAAAATAGAGCAAAGATGCAAAAGCACATGCTGTAAAACTTATTTTTAGTGTTCATCAAAAGCTATTTCACCACAAAAGACTACTCATTAAACATTAGCACTCTGAAGTTTCAATAATACAAACCTATTTGGATGCAGATATGTATGTAGTAGTGTGCAATTATTACATACATGCCACATTTTCCCCAGTCAAATGATAGCACCCAGATTTTCAAACTTTAGCAAATGACTGAATAAACAGTTCTAATATGTTACTGCTGCAACTGTCAAAGATTTCAAAGAATTTGTAGAAAGCCATAAAAACAAAGAAAAAAGTTTTGGATGTGTCCAGAACAATAAAAAGTACATTATTTATAACAGTCAACTGTTTTATCATTTAGTAATTTTGGGGTTTTTTTTGTTTGTTCAGAAAATAAATATTCCAGATGTGAAGTAAACATCTAGGTACATGTTTAATTTTCCACTGTATATTATTTAAATATTCATAGTTCAAATTATAAATTGAATACACTATTAATATGACAGTGAATTTAAATTGTTCTGGTTAAAGAGTTTCCCAGCAACAATAATAAGACATCCATTTGCCTGAGGACCCTCCAGAGGGTGTACTTGCGAAAGCCGCAGCTGTAACAACGATTAGTTCACACTCAGTGCATATACAAGACCAACTAGTTGTTCAGCGCGAACATACAATGCACGGCATGAGACTGGAGCTTATTGGAAGCTTTAGGACACCAGCGTGTACCTTTACTCTTGTCAGGGGGAGGTTCGGGAACATTTCCACTAAGTGGGGAAGGGATGGCAGTTTGGGGAAGAAATTGGAATCCAGAGAGCACAGGAGGTGGAGGAGAGAGTGATGGAGGAGACAGGGGAAAAGGAGAGGTGGGGGGATTCACAAGAAGGGGAGTTGTAGGTCTGCGTACATTTGGTCTAACCACAGTGGAGACAACCTGGTGCCTCCATTCCAACGTCTGGACCCCATGGAAAGGGTCTGATACATATATGCCAGAGGAGATGGAAATGAGGAAAGAAAAGGAGGAGAAGGAGAGAGAAATGTTACAAGAGTAATGGAGAAGAAAAGTGTTTAGTGGTTTAGTGTGTATAAAGTGTTGAAATCCCAAATCATTCTGATCACAAAAACACATAACCCGTGCTGTTAAAGGGAAACTCCAGCATTATTCAACCAAGTCTGCCAAATCTGTATTGTACCATTTATCACCATGGAGAGTTATTTTGATGTGTTTTCCTGTACTCTCTTATAATTACATGAATATATTATTGGTCTGAATTCTGTAAATAAAGTGAAATATTAAATCTGAAATATTAGGGATGCACCAATGGAACTTAAAAGTGAAAGTGACCATTTGTCATACGTGAACACACCACAGCACACAGTGTGAACAGCACGACATTCACCCTCTGCATTTAACCCATTCACCAAGTGAAGCAAGGGGCAGCTACAAACACAGCGCCCAGGGAGCAGTGTGTGGGGACGGTACCTTGCTCAGGGTACCTCAGCAGTGCCTAGCGGTCTTGGGAATCGAACCCACACTTTCTGGTCGCAGGGCGAATGCCCTAACCACTAGGCTACCAGCTGCCCCACTGTTCCTGGAAGCACTGTAATACCAGGTCGATGCGTGGAAAGGAAAGAGCAAGCCCCTTTTCTGTCTCCCTTTCCTAAAAATCCATGTAATATGTAGTCCTCGGGTAGAGGAAGTATCAGATATTAAACTGATAAGAACAGATACTACACATGATCTTAGCCAAAAGGCCAAGAAGCCTATTTAAGGTTCATAAAATAAAGAAAATGCAATTAAATCTATTGTTTAACATTACATAGAAACATGTAAATGATTATAAATGAAGTAAAATTAATAAAACAGATTTACAATAAACAATAAATATGTCCTGAAGTATCCATTTGAAACATTTATCAAACTGTTTAGCAAATATCTGTCATGTCTAATAGGACTCCTGTTTAATTCCCCATCACTATGAAACATGTAATTATATAACACAACTTGTACAACTGTTACACTTCATACATAATAATATAGTTTATAGTCTATCAGAGAAATCTGTATGTTTCTATTCTCTAAACATTGAAGAAACTGTTAAGTATTTTCTGTAAGAGAAATCCCACCTCGGGCATCATGTGGTCTACAAAAATACATCTTTCGCTAAAATATTTTCTGACAGAATTCAGTGGTTTCTACTGTAAATGAGTTTTGAGTCAGCACGTTTTCTGTTCCTATCCAAGTACAGGGAAATTTCAGAATTTGGAGATTGATTGTCTGTAAACAGATGCAGCAGAAACCGGTTGGGTATAGGAAAATGCAGGAGTATTCCTTTAACTCAGAGGGCCCAGTCTTCCACAGCCCTTCAAAGATGCAAATGCATCTTTCTTTGCATGTTTTGCATGTTAAACCAAGTAACATGGGAAGTCAATTGGTATGTCATTGGTTAGCATTGCTAACAGCTTCAGCAGAGTTTCATTCAAAGTTTACCCTGTACCTGTCTGAGAGTCGGCGCATGGCGTGACCACAGGATCGACAGAAGCAGCTGAAGAGGCAGCAGCAGAGCCAGAAATGTGTTCAGATGAACGTTGAGCAGAAACAGGGGCATGGTGAGTGGGTGGGGAGTCGGAAAGCGCAGCAGTAGCGAGGGAGGAAGAGGGAATAGATAAAGCAACAGAAGCCGGTGGAGGGACGGCAGCAGGGAAAGAGTGGGCAGTCGTTTGGGGGTCAGAAGGTGGAAGGGCACAAGCAGAAAAAGTAGCAGGAACAGAAGCCAACTTTGATGGATGTGTCAGGGGTGATAGGGATCGTGGAGGAGCTACAGTGGGAAATATTGTTTTCAATGATGGGGAAGAGACATCAGTGGTGGGAGAACATGTTTGGGTAGAAGGCAAAGGCGGATGGGTGTTTAGGTTGGGAGGAGGATACATATGATGAGTGGCCTTTTTAAGTGGAGGGTCTAAAGCTGGGGGAGATGAAATGGAAGCAGGTCTGCGAAGTGTCTGGGTGCTTTGTACTGGCATATGACAGACAGGTTCTGCTAAGGTGGCTGGAATAGGACACAGGCTGGGCTTCACATCAGGAGACTTCCATTCTCTCTGCCAACATGCTAAAATAAGCAGGACATAATGGAGAGACAGTGATGGCATGAGTGAGACAGAAGAAAGATGGGAGAAACAGAGAGGAAAAAAGACTTTGTAAGAGATCATTTGGCATCTGTTCCAGGAATGCTAGCAGGACTACTATTCTAAAGTAAAATCATTGCTAGCTTTTCATTTGAGACTGACATGATTCATGCAATTCTGTCCCAAGTATACTCTTTAAAGGAGGGTAACAAAGGGTTCTTGCCATTAAAGACTTGATTTAGTTCCTTAAAGAACCATTTTGTAAATGGCAGTTGACTTTTAGATTTTCTCCCCAGTTTACTCGATCAGTTCACAAAATACCACCAACAAGAGTGAAGGCTAGAACATGTTTCCTCCAGTTCACATGAAGCCAAGCACCACATCTTGTCAAACTGCCGCTAACACAGTGTCACTAGATAGCTCTACACGCCTGAAGGTGAATGCTAATTGCTTGTCGGTTATGTCAGCTAACAGACACCTGCAGTTGTGTTGCACCCTGCTGGGAGAGACAGGACCAAGCTACTCAAACAGAGATAGTGAGGCCAATGTGCTCTCACAGATAGATGTGGAATCAACGGCGATCAAAATTGTGATCTTCTGATAGTAGGGCTAATACTCAGGAGCCCCAGGAAGAACCTTCTAAGGTATAAGGAACCTTCAGAGAATGTAAATTTTATGTAGGAAAATGTAGGTTTCTTCCAATTACCTTTACTCTGTGGTTCCTTTATATTGACAAATGTTCTTCACACTCACACGTCTCATTTACAAACATGGTTCTTTAAAGAATCATCCATTGAATCCTTTCTTGAACCCTTATCTGAAAAACTTTTACACTATTTTAATTTGTCAGGAAGCTACCATTACATGAGCCATCAAAGTGTAAAGGATGGAACTATAATGAACCTTAACACTGTTACTGTCAAGTTTAAATTACCTGTCTCTGAAGAAGAGGGCATACTGGTGGGCCTGGTGAGGGGGGAGCCTGGCTTAGCCAAGGAAGTGCGGTTGGGTTTTAAGGGGGAAGTGGGCGATTTTGAGGCAGGAGGGGAGGAGCTAAGAGTAGACGTAAAAGGGTTGGTGACAAAAGCAGGCAGGTGTAAGGAGGAAAAATCAAAAGGTTTCCAGACCTCTGGGATAGCCGGCTGGGTAGCTGAGACCAAGGAAGACAGGAAAAGAGATTAAGAGACGAGATGTGAAAAGAAGCACCAAAGTGAGCCGTAAAAAAAAAAGACGAAAGGAGACAGACTTGGTAAAATGAAAATTTAGCAGGTTTCCCATACACACTAATTACTGGCGCAATCAAGCAGAAATGAATAACAACAATATAGAGGTGGGGGGACAGACACAATGCACTAGCAAAAAGGATATTCATAAAAACCAAGTCAAAATGACACATTAGTAGGGGTGTGACGAGACGCTTTTTCCACGAGAACGAGACGAGACTTTGACATTTTATTTAAAGAAATCCTCATGTTTAAATATGTAGCAAAAATAGCCTTTTATTTAACTGAAAAACACAAAATGCAAAAAATGCATGTCCATTTTGA
>JBBPDE010000011.1:5063680-5076905 GCA_037974605.1 Nannopetersius ansorgii
AAATATCAAGGTGAAAGTCATCATAGCTTGCTTAGTATAGACCCAGCTCCCAACCCAACTTTGTGAATAGATTAACGCCGTTTTTTTTATGGCGCGATAAGAGTCTCGCGTTAACGGCCCAGCACTAATATATATACAGCTCTAGAAAAAAATCAGAGACCATTGCAAAAATGTTTCTTCCTCAGGTTTTATCTTTTATAGGTGCAAGTATTGAACTGAACAGCTTTGCTTTAGTTTTCAAAAACTACTGACAATATTTCTCCTAATTTCCAAATTAAAATATTGTTCTTTTAAGCATAATTTAAAAAGAAATGACAAAATATCAAAACAAGAGAAATGATGCAGTGTTTACAGAATAACTCAAAGAAATATCACTTGTTCACTCTTAAACGAAATAGCAATAATTACCTTTAACAAAATTCTGGTAGTAGTTTGCCATTCAGTCAGTCACATTGCAAGAGGAGAGCAGTGTTTTTTATACTTTTCATCATCAAATAAGATTCGAAACAGACACTGGCATGGAATGGTTGTCATAGACATAGAGATGCTGGTTTAAAAATTAATTGAATTTTATAATCAGGTCTCTTATTTTCTCCAGAGGCGTATAATACTATTACACCAGAGATATTGCATGCGTTGCACAAGAAATTATGCACATGAAAGCATCATTATACTTATTAATGAATCTGAGTAACTTTGGCAAATGACAAATATGATGACAACAGGGTCATGGGTGCCCAAGGCTCATATGTGCTATCCCGTCTTGTTTGATCTCAGAGAAGAGCTCCTGTAGCACGAATCACTGAAAAAGTTCATGCTGTGAGATCACACAGTATGTCACGGCTTGATTTGGATGGGGCTGTCCACCAGCAAAGGCACATCCAATGAGCATCAGAACAGGACTATGGAGTACAGGAAGAAGGTTTGATGAATAACATTTTCTTTTTATCACATGGATGTGTGTGTGTGTATGCGTGTGTGTCACTTTCTTGAGGTAGAGATGGCACCAGGAGGCATTGTGGTATAAAGGCAAGCTGGCGGAGGCAGTGTGATGCTCTGGGAAATGTTCTGCTGGGAAACCTTCAGTCCTGGTTTTCATATGGATGTTACTTTGACACAAACCACTTATCCAGACATTGCTGAGGGCCAGGTACACCCCTTCATGGCAACGACATTTCCTAACATGTGTATAAATAAAATATATTATTATTATTATTATTATTATTATTATTATTATTATTATTCATAGACGTGGCCTCTTTCAGTAGGATAATCCTGACACAGTACAAAAATTGTTCAGGAATGGTATGAGGTACATGACAAAGATTTCAATTTGATCAAGCTTCTGTTGTATGTTCGGGACAAACTAGTCCAATCCATGGCCTCCCCTCGCAACAGGATTCAAAGGATCCACTGTTAATGTCTTTGAAGCAGATACTACAGCACACCTTCTGAAGTCTTGTGCAGCCCATGCTTCAATGGCTCAGAGCCGTTTTGGCAGCACAAGGGGGAGCAACAGAATATTAGGCAGGAAATTTTAATGTCCTGACTGACTGGTTTATGTTTAATATATTTAAGTTGAAAGCGCATGTGTTTCAAAAACAGTAAATAAATGAACTTTCGGGACACAATCTCATGGCTGTTACAATGAACCCTGTGGGGTAATCCATACCATTTGCACTGCTTTTGGGGAACTTTTCACAAACAGTAAGAGCTTGAGCAGAGTCTGTATTTGTAGCAGAGACGTGTGCTGCTCATTCAGAACAATAATCTCACTTAGATAGATTTTAAACTTCAAATGCTGGAACAAAATCCAAACATGTTGGGTCTTGGCCTGCTTTCCCTGCCTATTAAATGTGCATTTTTAAACACATTAATAACGGTACCAATTTCAGTAAGAACACACACATTCAGAGCTTTTTTTATGGAAAGAAGCACCTCACACAACTTACAACTCAGAGGGCTACATTAATTCTCCTCAATGAGACTTTTAAGTATGTTCTCACAAAAAGAAGAGAAAAAAGGGAGGGCTTACCCTCATCCACCCCGAGTGCAAAACATATGACCGAGTACAAAACATATGACTTCCACTAGGAATTCAGTCTCGGAATGGGATTAGGCCTAAAGGCTAACAGCGAAGGACAAAACTCAAGGTTACAATTCTTTCAGCTGTAGCTGCTACACCTCCACTGTTGCCGTATATAAGTACATGTACTTGTTCTGAGCCACACTGCTGTTACTCATAGGAAAGAAACTACAAAAAACTCTGCTTTTCCCAATAAATCAACAATTTAACAAATGAATGCACAAGCCTGGTCATGTGCAACTTATAAATGGAATGGGTATCACACCCTCAGGGTACAATCAGCACATATACCGGGCAGCTACTGTAGCCGTTCAGCCCAGACCGGCTTCTGACTGAGCCTCAATACAGAACTGTCCATCAGAGCAGAGCTCAATTACATGCATCCGTGTTAAAAGCACAGTAATAAAAACACCTAGTTTAACTGTAAGACAGCTTTTTTGGACACATTAAGCCATTGAAACTTCATAAGTGCGAAGAAAATTAGGCAAAGACTTTGAAACTTATGTTTAGCTTCTGCATTTACCAGCATTTATCACAGAAATCAAAAATACTTTGTTCTTATGTGCACAAGCAGTTTACTGAGCCACAATAAAGATTGTTAGAACAGAGGTCATTCCATGCCTCAATCTAAAAAGAACCCTAAAAAACAGATGGTTTAACTGTAAGAGATAAAAAAGAAGTTAGAAAATTTGCATATAAAATAAATCATGGCTTTTTTGGGTGTATAAAGCCACTTAAACTTTATAGGTGCACACTGAAGAGGAAAAAAAGCTGAAGACTAATGCTAAGATTTTCCAACATATTTTTATGGTCTACATTTACCCACAAAAAAAGAAAAATGTAAAAAAAACTAGTGCAAAAACATACAAATGTATTTTAGCATCTATATTCACCGGCAAGACTTTTTTTATGCGCACAAGTACTTTACTGATATCGAGATATGCTTTTTATGACTCGTATATCGGATAATTGATTGTATCGCCCACCTAAACGAGTGGCAGAGGGTCGTTCAATGAAGCAGAAACGCTCTGGGAGAGTAAACATGGGTCCAGAGTGTTACTCACCGGTGGTCGTGAGGAAAGTAGTGACGAAAAACAGTGATGATGTGAAGTCGAAGTTGTATTCTTCTCCGTCTTCCTCCGAGACCCCCCGTTTCCCAGCAGAGAGGACCTTCCTGATCAGCTCGTCCAGCCTGCCCTCATCCACACACGGCTGTCTCTCCAGAAACTCGGCCCGGAGGTCTCGAACCTGCGCTACCAGGGCCAGCTCCTCCGGCTGCTCGAGCAGCATGAACACAGCCCCCCCGGCCAGCACGAAGAGGACATAAGCGATTATCAGAAGGGTGAAGGCGTGTCTGCGAGAGAAAGTCAGCACCGACTCCATCCTTCAGGACCCAGTGCAGGTCACCATTCCGAGTAACCAAACCCACAACACTCAAACTTTAATGAAGTGACTCTGATCCCCTGGAGCTCCTACACACCCTCAGTCAGATTAAAGGACAACTCCACCAGACTTTCAACTTTCCTGCACAATTAGATGGTCAGAATTGTTCTAATATGAGATGGTGCATAAAATAAAACCCACCACTTTGGGTGTCTTTGTCGTGGTGGTGACGGGCATTAATGTGTTCTGGGCTTTTATATGAAATGTTGACAATACGGTGGTGGTAAAGCTGAAGAAGATACCACTTTGAAACATGCATATACATACGCACACCATAAATATACATAGACTGCATGGGCAAAAGTATTGGGACGCCTGACCATTTCACCAACAGGTACTTTAATAGTGGGAAATTGTGCCCATTCTTTCTGTGGAGCATTTATGAGGTCAGGTACTGCTGTTGGACGAGAAAGCCTGGCTCGCAATCTCCATTCCAGTCCCAAATATGTTGAATGGGGTTGAGTTCAGTGTGAGGTGCGACCAGTCAAATGTCTTTATGGAGCTTGCTTTGTGCACTGTGTCACAGTCATTCTGGAATAGAAAAGGTTCTTCCCCAAACTGTGTCCACAAAGTAGGAAGCATGACATTGCCCAAAATGTCTTGGTATGCTGAAGCTTCATGTTTGTCCAGGGGCCTAGCCCAAACCCTGAATTAAGAGGTGTGTCTCATTATTTTTGTCCATATAGTGTATCTTGAAATAGTGTATCTTCCTTTCCTGCCATCTGGCAGGAGACTCAGCACAACACGATTCAGGAACAGTTTTTACCCCTGTGCCATCAGACTGTTCAACACACAGTAACTGTGGTCCTCTCTGTTGTACAATACATCTGTATTGTAGCACACAACAATTCCTACTGCACTCACACTTTTTCACTGCACTGTTCACTTCACACTTTATATTATACAACTCAACCCGTGACTGGTTACTACTGCTGCAGTGTTTTGTCTTTTATGTCTCTATGTTCTATCTGTGAAGAGGATGTTCAAGAATCATTGTGCTTTGTACACTGTACTCTGTACACATGACAATAAACTTCAACTTCAAATAATGTCCCTCCTCTCAAGAACCAAATCTGTAGTAAATTCATGGCATAGTTTTTTATGAGGTAAGTTTTAGACGTCTGGTTCTCATCACACCTGCTGTAAACTGTTCTGACTTTCTCTAAAATGGCACAATTCACATTAAACTACTCTGAATGACCATGTTTACCTATGAATAATACATCTATAGTATTCCCCTTTAAAGAGCTTAAGGAACAGAAAACAAATACAAGAGCAACTGATTTATGAAATGGCTCTGCTGATAGATGTCTAAAAAATAACATCTATAAGAAACCCAGTCATTTTGTAATGACCTCTGGATATTTCTAGAGCAATCACACATTGTTGAAGCATTAAAAACAACAGGAGATTTCTGTGCCCTTGCATTTATTTAACAAGATTTCACTTTCATCATTACAAAAATAATGCCTTGAAACAACAAAATAAATCTTACACCTAAGTGACAAAAAACCTACTTTCTGCATCACTATACAGCCAAGTGCTCGCACAATAAATGCTGCCATTTGTCCAAACCGTCTGTGTGGAGTAACAATGTGGTCCTCCGTCAGCAAAAGCCCTGAAAACCGCAGCTGTTCCTTTTCATGTTAATTCTGTTAGAAGCTCAATCCAGAGTCTATGGTGAAACTAAGGAAGGTGGTTCAACTTCACATCCAGCCAACCCAGGCTGCCCAAAAGTTTCCTTACAATGGCAGATACAGTGAGTAATGGGAGCATGTCCAGCGTCTTACTGGTTTGCTCACTCTCCCAATGACTGGCAGCTTGTGAGCGTAGGCCCGGGGTGGGAGGGATGTGAGTGTTGGGGGTGGAGTAAAACTCGTCTGAAAGCGCCGTCCCTGGCAGCGCCGGCCCATCTGCCGTCCACCAATCAAAAAGGAGAAGGCTGGAGGACTGGCCTGGGGAAGCGGAAAGCGAGCTTTTGGGAAAATGTCTCTGGACTGGCTGGCTGATCGCCCAGGACGGGAAGAGGAGGACCTGGAGCGAGGGACCGAAGATGATGAGGAAGAAGAGCGGGCCAGAGACCTGTATGTATCAAAGTGAAAAAGAGAGTCAAGTGCATGAAATAGCAATATCAATCCATTCTTAAGATCTTACTGCACTGATTAAGTCCAAAATGCGACTGAGTGCCATGTAGAATCTGATGCATAAAAGCTACATACGCTACAAGCCTTTTCTGACAAAAAAAAAAATTTGTCTTAAAGTGCAGTGGTAGCCCAACTAATGAGTCCGGTTGAGAAGTTAGTGTAGGGGTTTTAATCGAAGTACCTACCTCCCTGGTGCTGTAACAGCCAAGCTTGGTGGTGCTGGTTCAGTGCGTGGGCTTCCGTCCTGTCTAGGGCTGATGTTCATGTTGGCAGTGAGCTGCGGCATTTTGCGGGTGCTCTCCAGGTTTGCCGTACCACTGCCTGCCTCCTTCCTAGCATCCGAAGACTGAATGGGGGCAGCAGGCGGAGCACCACCAAGTTCAGGCCCAGTGCTGAAGCGGACAGCCAAACTGTCTCCAAAGAAGGAATAGAGCTCACAGTACATAGCAGGGAGGGAGACGGGGGTCCACTCCTCCCACTGGCATCCTGCTCCACCTGCCTGCAGGTGGCTAGCGATGCCCAAAGGGGGTTCAGATAGAGGTTCAGGAGGGGGGCTGAGGCCTGGTGAACTCTCTCTGAAACCCATCACCCCTCCAGCTGAATTCTGAAGACCAGCTGTACCACCTTCTGCAGACGCAGTCAGACTCATAGCCTTCATCTTTAACAAGCGCTCCACTGCCACCTGGTGGACAGAGGAAGATACAAAGCTTTCTGAATTTTTTTTAAAAATCATTTTACCACCACTTTTATTTTTCATCACAACCTTGATGAAGGTTTCTTTGGGGCACGAAAAACATTATAATCTTGCGGAAATGTTATTTTGTATGTAAGATACAGAAAACAACAATAATTAATAAGTAATAATAAACTCTGAATTCAGATCAAGTTGCCCACACTGTAGCACCATGGTGTGTGTGGGTCACAGAACATACAAAGTCATAATGAACAACATAACTCACAAGAATAGCTCCATAGACTTTGTGTCCGTCTGCTTTCACCTGTGCGTTGGACACAGAATAATCATCCAGCACGGCCTGCAGATTAGCCCAGTAGGCTGGCAGGTGGGGATATAATACACGCTCAACAGCCTGTACAAAAACAAACATCTGCATCAGTGGGACGAGTAAGAGAGAGAGGCTTTTCATGTGCATGTCCAGCGTGTGCGTGCAGGTTACCTTCCATCCCAGAGCATGCAAACCAACCACAGCCCCATAGTGAGAACACAGTGGCCGGACTGGGTCTGAAAGAACCTTCTGGAGTGACAGCAGGATCTGATGGTACAGTCCACTCACCAGGTCACCATGAGTCCTACCCCACAGAACACACAGGGACTTAAAAAAAATGTTGAGATAAACCTACAGAACACTTCAAATCTGAATGAGATCATGCATTTAACCACAGAATGCATCACAAGGTAAAATATGTTGCTGTAGTTGGGGTTAATTTTCTATTTACATATTGTAATAATGGATGTGTTTTTGACAACATATGTGTTACTATTTTTTCCATAATTTCCAATTGGTTCAAACAATTTCAGAATAAAGAATGCTATCGGGTGGAGTACACGATGTCTGTGCTCTATGAAGAGGTGATAAACCGGAACTTTTTACAGAATGAATAAAAATGAAATGTGTATCATGGCTGTGGATAAAAGTAAAAAAAAACAAACAAACAAACAAACAATGTGAGTGACCATTTTTGCAATGAACAGAGGGTTCCTAAAAAAAACCCAAAAAAACCCCTACATCTACATTCTGATAGCCCCCCTGGATCTGTGGTGCATGTTTATGTATTAGTGTATGAGCTGGTAATGGGTGACGTACCAGAATATATGGCTGAGAAGCAGAGCAGCATAATCCCTCAGGGTCCAGTGGTCATTGAGCGGATTAATGGAGGCAGCAAGTGGCTCCAGGATGCAGTACATGACGCTGGAGACGAGACTCCGCACATATGAGCCCAGATACAGATATGGGTTCTGAACCAGACTCTTCACCATGTGCAGCAGCCTGTTTAGCTGGTCCAGGTCATGACTCACTGACTTCACCTGAGGGTGACAGAACACGAAAAAAGAGTAAGCTGAGAATCTACACTCACAGCAGTTTAATCAAAGACTAAGCAATCAGTGAAGAGACGAGCAAAAACGTTACTAAACTGTGGCACTCCAGAACTGGGTTGGGACACCTGTGTTTATAAATACCAAAAATGTTTAAATAGGATAGTCACTTACTCCACTGATGACATAAACAAAGTAAGGCAGGAGGGCAGCAATCTTGGAGTTCGACTGCAAATCCAGCAGAGCCACCTAGTTGCATTGAAAATCTGTTTTAATCAGTTTCTAATCAATATAATCAGTCACTGTACAAAGAAAAACTCATACCTTCATTAGATGTGGATCCTCTCCTAATATGGCTCTAGTAATCTGCTGGTAGTACTTCAGTAAGTCATCAGACAGAGACTGCACAGCACTAGGAACTACAGGGAAAACGTATTATTCCAGAGTAAAAGTGTGCAGTAATGTTTAAGTGAACTAAGATTGGAAGGCCTAAGAACTGGCCATTACATGCCTTGTTTCTAGTGTCCTAATGAGTAAAATGGTGATTCACTACTTAAAAAAAACAGAAATAGAAAAATGTATTTTACCTGTGCCTTGTGGTTCTAGATTTCCTTTTCCATCGAGGTATGAAACATGCACTGCCAAGGAGACAAAAACGATCAGCAAAAAATTTAACAAACCACAGCATCCCCAAGGAGAGAGTGATCGCCGTGTCCTACCTCGCACCATAGTCTCAGCACAGCCCTTGGGAATGTTAGTGGCAAGAGCCAACTCCACCAAGTTCACTTCCCGATCCTCTACAAAGAAAAGCTCTCCCTCTTTCAGGGGACGGAATGGTAAGGCATCTTGGGCTCCATAGCCACAGATGGTCTATAAGAGAAACAGAAAGAAAAAGTGCTGCAGACAACAAAACCTAAATTATCCTCTGTGTGAAATTTAACAAGGAGGCAAAGTTAAAGTTACACACAGCATACTACAGCAAGTCCATGGTTGCAGTGCAATCCTATGGTAAGTCAGTTTCTACAGCTTTTAATTTTTTTATATGAGAAATCCATTTCCAAACTGTAAATTGCTATTATAAAAACATTTTAGCATATAACACTACAGATCTCAATAGCCTGAATTCAAAGTGTTTCCCATTGTTTCCCCTTTGCAGGTATGAATAAAATGTTCATGTATGCTAACAACATTTTGCATGTTGAAAAGTCTTACATCAGTTACAGCTACACTACATGGACAAAAATCTTGGGACACCTGACCATTACACAAACAGGGACTTTTGCATTCGAATACACACACTATGGAGTTGTGCCCCCTTTACAGCTATAACAGCTTCCACTCTTCGTGGAGGACTTTCCACAAAATTTTTGAGTGTTTCTGTGGGAATCTGTGCCCATTCATTCTGTAGAGGATTTAAGAGGTCAGGCACTGAAGTAGATAAGAAAGCCTGGCTCACAATCTCATCATCCCTAAGGTGCTGGATGGGGTTGAGGCCAGGGTTCTGTGAGGCTAGTCAAGTTCTTCCACACTCAACTCATCCAGCCATGTCTTTATGGAGCTTGCTTTGTGCACTGGGGTACAGTCATGCTTGAACAGAAAATGTTCTTCCCTAAACTGTGTCTCCAAAATGTTAGAAGCATGATAGCATTGTCCAGAATGTCCTGGTGTGCTGAAGCATTAAGATTGCCCTTCACTGAAAGCAAGGGGCAGACCTGAAGAGGTGTGTCCCAATACTTCTGTCTATGTCGTGTAAGTTACCTCAACATTGCTCCAACGAAGTGCTCTGTTGAAGTCCTCTACAGATAATTTTCTCCTCTTGGCATGCCTCATGAACTGCGAGCTGTTCTGTGGAAAGTACATATGTGAAATCATGAATAAGGCAATTTTCATTCATTTAGCAGCTACAGTGTACCCTTATAGTCACACGTGAAAACACCACACCATGACCAGCTCCCTGACCACAAGGCCAACGGCTGCTCCTGCAATCAGAAGGTTGTGGGTTTGAATCCAAGAACTGCCAGTGGCATCACTGAGGTACCCTTGAGCAAGGTACCGTCCCCACAGCCTTCTGATCACAGGGGCAACTCCTTAACCACCAGCTGTCCCATCACTAATGGTCTGACCACAGTGTGTATACTGGTTCATTAAGAATAGTTACCTGTGTGGCCTCTCTGAGTCTGTAACACACATCCTCAGCGAGCATCGCTGCCACATCGTCCCCCAGCTCCACCCCAGCACTTTCGGCCATCAGTTTGATGGACTCTCGGGGCACCTCGGCGAAACGACGCTCCTCTCTCGTCTCGGTCATCTCCTTGGTAAAGTCTGAATGCAAAAGATGGTCTTAAACGTCTATAGTTAAACTTCCAACTATCCTCCCGAAACACCAGCCCTTTTCACAACTGAGCTACAGTGTGCTAGCTACGCTAGGCTAACTGGCTGTATGGCTTTCACAGCCAGTTACTGACTTAATACACCTTTTGTAACTTTAGGACACAAAACAGCAAGGAACTCAGTAGCTTGTACTTTAAGATAGCTCCAACACGAAACTAAATCGTGCCACCTTAAAGCAGCGCAACGCCATTCTTTAAGGTGGAACAGGGGTACCGTTTCATTCTTATACCCAAACAGTACCTTAACTAATGCCTCGAAAAAAGAGGTACTCCGTCTCCGTGTCTTGACAGGTTGTAATGCAGAAACATCTGTGAATTAGCCATACCTGCGTACGTTCAGCGTTTGCAAATACTGTGAATAGCTAGCGTTAGCGTCCAGCAAGCTCCATGGTAGCAAAATAAAAGCCCTGGTTAGGATTTGCGCATGCGTACACGTGGATAAAAGGGTCTCGACAATTGAACCCGCAGCAATGAAGTTCAATTCGGTCTCAGCATTCAGCTCCTTCGCAAAAGTGAAGCAGTGAATGAGGAACACACTTTGCTTAAGGGTACTAGGGGTAAGATACTTGCCTCTGGACCAAAAGGTCATGAGTTCAAATCCTACCTCCCACACGCCACTACTGGGGCCCTGAACAAGTTGCTCCTGGGAGACTGTCTCCCATAGATAAGGAATGGAAGTTGCTTGGATAAAAGCAGCTGATAAATGCTGTAAATGGGGACACCAGCAGTCCAGGGAGTCAATCGAACAGCCTTCTGATTGCAAGGGCAACTCCCCAACCACAACCCAAACAATAATCTACTTTTGATATAGCAGTAAAATTTCAGTAAGTTGTCAGATCGACTTGACAGAGCTGGGCACATTGGTAGACACTTTTGTACATGCTTGTTTCCATCATGTGGTCCAGTTACTGTTACCAAACTTCAGATAAAGAGAGACAAACCAGTGAAAGTTAGAGGTTTTATTAAGATGAAGGATGCAAAAAAATGCTTCCATCCTCCGACAATAATTTAAGTAGTAAATTTAAGTTAAAATCCATAAATAAAAAAACCACAACATTCACATTGTGTTCAAGCTACTCCATAGCATATACACAAGGATTAGTCAGCTTAACAGTTTGGGTTGTCAAGTCCACCTCGACAAATAGGACAGACTCAACAAGCAGAAGGTGCTAGCCATTTAATTACACAACCCCCCCACCCCCACCCACTAATGAACTAGACTGCAAACCATTTAAAAAAAGCCATTTACAGTCAAACCAAACAGGATTAGACGATTAAAAGCATCAAGACAGCAGTGCTTGGTCCAGCATATTTTGGGGGCCCAGAGTAGAGGCCTGCTCCAGCTGCTGGAGCCGGATGGCCAGCGGCAGCAGGAGGTCATTGAGGTGCTGGCTGCTGAAGGTGAAGGCATTGTTGGCCATCACTTCCCCTGAAGGGGGTGTAATGGGATCAGTCTCATCAGGTAGCACAGGTGAGGCCAGCATGGACTGAGGGGATGAGAAGGCGGAGGAAGAGGAAGGTGGGGAGGGAGAGCGCGTGTCTGAGGCTGGAGAGACGGCCCTTCCTGAGATCTGGGGAGACCAGGGGCTCTGGTTCAGGTCGAGGCCCTTCACCGTTTTGGGTAGTCCATGCTGGAAGCGACAGCGAGTGCCATACAGGCAGAAACCAAAAGAGCTGAAGGTGCGGCAGAGGGCCCCACGGGGCTTCCACTCGCTGGACCGCGAAGGTGGCTGCCAGGCCCTCTCCTCTGCACCATCACTTGATTCTGAGCCACCTTCAACATGCAGGAAGTGGCAGCGGGTTCCAAAGGGGCAGACTCCAAAGGCACGATACGTACGACAGGGCACATTCCTACGCCTTTGGCGAACAGGCCTCTGCTCCTTCAGGCTGTGCACAAAGAGGCAGCGGGTGCCGTACATGCAGTAGCCCGTCGTGTGGAAGGTGCGGCACAGCTCCGTCTTGTACTTGGGGTGACGGGAGGGCACGTGGAGGTCATGCAGGCCATGAGCAAACTGGCAGCGCTCTGCGTACTTGCATGCACCCGTTTCAGCATAGCGGCTGCACAGCTCTGTCTTGTAACGGGTGGAGCAGAGCCAAGGGCTGAGAGGCGGCGATGGGGACTCGACCAGTGGCAGCAGGGCCTCAGCCAGAGACTGACCCCCATTAGCCAGGCTCTCCCCTGGGAAAAAGACCTCCTCCCCACTATCTGAGGGAAACAGCAGGTCATCCTGGCTGATCTGAGGAAAAACATGACAAATTTTAAGCATTAGACCATGAATTAAAGCTAGACTGCAAGAAACCCTGTTCTAATTCTACAAGATATGCTTTCATTTATCCTCCATTACAGTAGCACACTAATCTACAGTTCATGTAACACGTTATGAAGAGATTTAGTCACCTGACCATGGCACAAACTTGACATTGCATTTAACAGACTAATGTGAAGTTATTACAGGAGTTTTATTTTTTAATTTTAGATTTATTAATTTTAAAGTTATTGAGCAATCATTGCTTCTTTTGCAGTTTAATGCTCAACACTTGTAAGCAACAACAGAATACAGAATCAGCTAGTTCAAATGAAGGCAAGTCAGTTAGGTCTGGTACTATTTATTCAGCGATAGTAAGGTTTACATGCCAACCTGACAAGAGAACAAAAACAATCCTACCTCAAACATCTTTACGAGATCTTTTGATAAGTGCACCAGGGTCTCCACAAAGTTCAGCTCTCTCTGAACCTGCTGCAGCCTTCAGTCGTACAATGGAACAGCCAGGTGGACCTCGGGGGGCTGTGGGTGATGGAGAGATGGGGGAGTGAAGGAAGGACGTGAACTGAAGCCTGGGTCACACGTACTGATCTCAGATCTCCTCTGCTGTTTTAATGCTGCTTCAGATTTCCCGCGCTCGCTTTAAACTACCATCAGCTGCGGCCTGGAGTTCGAACTGACCAATCAGAGAGCGAGACGGGCCGGCTATTCAATTTATGTAAATGAGCTGCACGGGTCTCTGCCTCTGTTTGTCGGTCTGTCTGTGTGGAGAGGGGGGGGGGGGGGGGGGGGGGTGGGGGGGGGGGGGGGGGGGGGGGGGGGGGGGGGGGGGGGGGGGGGGGGGG